>VDFB02269355.1:0-35499 GCA_007258455.2 Sequoia sempervirens | reverse complement strand
ATGAACAAGTGGAGATGGATACTATGGTAGTGATCTATATGATTCTATGCATGATACTCCATATGCTCAAATGAAAACTTAAAATGAAGTAATCTAAAATGCAACTATGATGCAATATTTAAAGCTAAGATGTAAATGCAAAGCAAAAAATGATGTAAAAACTAGCTATAAGACTCCAAAAATGCTCCAAGCTCCCATGATAAACCTGCATGATAACTTTACTTCAAATGTGGATGTAAAATAGAATGCCCAAGGGTTGTATTTATAGCCTTTTCCAAGCATATAGTGAGGTGGAAATAATCAACGGTCTAGATTCAAATAAGAAAGATGGATGGTGAAGATGAAGAGAATCAAGATGTTGTCCCCTTGACCAAAGACAACATGCCATTTGGATGGGAGAATCTCTTGACCAATGGGAAACATGCCATTTGGATGGAAGATTCAACTGTGAGAAGAGAAGACCATGTGATTCCAAAATTGGTGGAAGTGTGGGAAGAATAAGTCATGTGCTCCAAAATTAGTGGAAGGGTGGGAAGAATAAGTCATGTGCTAAAAAATTAGTGGAAGTGTGGGAGGAAATGAGCCATGTGATTTTTAAAATGAGTTGAAGATAATTCTAATTAAAAATTAGAGTTATTTATTTTCATGTGACCTTGGTGAGGTGGCACAAAAAGTTGTAGAAATGTGCTCTAATTCCTAATTGGATTTAGTGAAGATTAATTAAATAAAAAAAGTTTAGGGAACTTTTTTTATTTAATTAATTTAGAAGAATATGTTTTAGATTTGGAGAATTTAGAAAATGAACAATATAAATAAATTGAGAATTTATTTATATGTAGTTGAAATATTAATCAAATAGCTAGTATTTAATTAATTAAAGGTGATGACCATTTTTAGGTGTATACACTATCCATGATGATAAAGATAACAACCTTGAAAGTGGGATCACTCCCCTAAGGGGTCGCAGGTCTACCCAACTTGCTTTAGCTACTTCCAAAGGACAAGAGATAAGTAAGAAAATAAAATAAATTGATGATAAGAGGAGTGCGGTCCCTCCTAAATTGGAGGATAAAAAATGGAAAAAAGAAGTCAGGGAGGAGAAAGATGTCTCCTCTGAGGAGGAATATGTATCTGATAGCCTTGTGGGAATAGAGTTATCGAAGGACGAGGTTACTTCGAAGTATGATGCACCCAAGGACACCAACCAAGATGTGGATGAAAAGAATAATCAATAGGAGGAGGATCAATGTGATGAAGGTACCAACCTTGGTAAAGCAGAGGAGAAGGAAAAAATAAATGATATTTTGATTGGTTTGGGGCCATTTAGTTGACTACCAACACCCCTTCTAACTCTAAGAGCTCGAAAATTGACATGCTCACAGAGAGGGTGGAGCAAATTGAAAGAAGGATGGAAAAATAGGACAATTCTAATAGGTTTCAAACCATTAAGGATACCATCAAGAATGTGTGCAGAGTCATGTATGAGGTCATGAAAAGATCCGTTATGGGTACTATATCTGGCCAGGGAAAGATAAAAAAATCAACAAAGAAAAAAGGAAGAAGGACTAAAGTGGATTGGAGCTAAAGGAAAACTTGGAAGAAATGGTGGAAGAGCTTCAGAAGACTTGGAGTCTTATAGAGGATTCCTAATTTTCTATCTTTGTTTAGTCATGGTTCTAGGTTTTGATGGGTACTTGGTTGATTGGTATTTTTGGTTTACTTTATGATGAGACTGATATGGGATTTTTAAGCCTAAAATTTTATTATTTTCTATTAATCTCTATTATTATTGTTATGCTCTATCTAGACACTTATGACAGGTTTAGCCTGCCTTTTGATAGTATGTGGGTTAATAATATTATGGTTTGGTTAAGTTTATACTGGTACTTAGATAAGATTTTTTGTAATGACCCCATGAAACTTGGTTGATGTTTTTCTCTACTATCTGGGGTGTAGTGATGTAGTGTTGTTTCCTTGGTTGTATTCTCTCTTTTTTTGTTCTTTTCTAGTTGTTGCTTGCTTTGGACTGTTTTGTTGTTTTTTGTATGGGATTAGGCCCTTTCCCCTACTTATATAATAAAAATAATAATTTGAATTTAGTGAAAAGGATTTTTATTGATGATGCAAATCTATATAGGTATGAAAATTTATTTTTTTTCTTATACTTTTCATTGGAAAATTCTCCAACTCAAAATTTGGTATTATTGCTCATTTACACTCCTCACCCCTACATGTTGGAAATGTTGTCATTGATGTCAAAGGGAGAACATACAAATATTGTCATTGATGTCAAAGGATATTTTTGGAATTGCCTATATTAGAAAAAGATGATAATGAAGAGCAATGGATAGAATTAATGTGCAGTGATTAATGTTATGAAGACAATGTGAAGGTAGTGCTTAAGAATTTTTGAAGAAATTATTTTCAATTCAATATTGTGAAACTTGTTTTAAAGGTGGTTGATTCTCCTTATGACAACCACCCATGTTAAAGGAAGGCACAAAGTGAAATGGTTTTTGATAGTATTGATAGGTTAATTACCACATGATAAAAGAAAGCGACTTGATGCCAAGTTAGTACACAAGCATCTAAAAGGAAAGACATTATACTAGCCAACGTACCTCAACTGACTATTAGAAACCATTTTATGAAGAATATTAAATCTTTATGCTGGCCAACCTGTTGATTTTTGGTGCCTCTGATATTTTTAAATGGAAATAAAAAATACTTTATGTGCTAGAAGGGTTGACCTCATACCTTGTGCACCCATATTTTTTGCGGCGATTGAAAACAAAATAAAACCTTTTATTTGGGCCAACCCCAAAGTGTTTTGACACCCAAATTTTGAGAGGAAAAAATAAATTACATAAAAGTTCTAATTTTTTGGCCAATCTAGCTAGAGGGAGGTGACCATTGGGTTGAAGAGGCAGTTCAAGTAGTATAAATAGAATATCTTTGGTGGTTATTAAATTAAGAAATTCAATGAGTATCTTCTAAATTATAACTAAGAAAAAGAGTAGAAAAATGAAGAGAGTTCCAAATTCATATTGAAATATATATTGACCCCATATGTGAAGAGCAAAGGTAGATTTGTAAGAGTTTATGGTAGAGTTATAGAGAGGAATAAGTGTAGGTTGAAGAGTAGATTGTAAAGGAAATTTAGAGAATATTATAAGAAAAAAATCCATGTGAAGATATTTACATAATTATGATCATTTTTTATGAAATGAATTGATGCATGGTTTGTCCATTAGATTTTTGGAAGAAGAGATGGCATTGTTGTGATCATAATTGTGAAAGGAAAGAATACATCATTAGTGATCAAATTTGAAATGAAGGTTGATACTTGAGTGTGATTAGATTTGTGAAAGGAGAGAGGTCATTAGTTGAATCATATTTGACATTAGATCAAATTTGTGGTTAGTTATCATATTTACAAGGAAGTTTAGATTAGATTTGTGGGGATTGAAGCCTATCAAATTAAGGTTGGAGCATTTGTTGGGTTGGAGCTCAATTTGTTTATGGGGGTTGAAGTCTCCAATAGGTTGGAGCCTACAAGAAAGAGATTAAAACTCTAATATATAAGGAAATTGTGTCATGGTTTTTCTCCCAAAAGAGTTTCCACATAAATCATGTTCTTATTGTGTTCCTAATTGCTCTATCTTACTTTAATGGTTTTAATTGTTATTAGTTAATTTTTTAAAAGAAAAGGATTGATTGATATTGATTCACCCCCCTCCCCCTCTCTCAATATCACCACATGCTCAAAAATTAGTATCAGAGTGTGTTCCTTCACAAATAGCCTAACTACTAGAAGGTGGATCATAAGAGCACATATGGGAAAAGGAAAAGGAAATAAGGGAAAAGGAAATAATAAGAAGGATGCTAATAAACATGCACCAACAAAACCAAATAAAAATTATGTGATGGAACTTGTGTTGGCATATGGATTTGAGTGACTGTCTTTTGGATTCTTGTGTTTTCATTGATGGAAACTAGAGTTAGCAGTATGGTCCGCAGTGTTGAAG
Source organism: Sequoia sempervirens (assembly GCA_007258455.2). NCBI lineage: Eukaryota > Viridiplantae > Streptophyta > Pinopsida > Cupressales > Cupressaceae > Sequoia > Sequoia sempervirens. The sequence goes on along the minus strand of VDFB02269355.1, from coordinate 31,471 downwards.
TTTCTCCTACCAACAAGATAAGTAAGAGTCTGTAATCTACCGACAGAGTGTATGAAGAACAAGACATCCGGTTGACAAGTCAATCTAAATACTTCACAAGTTCACTATTTTGTGGTGTGGATCCCCATGGAATCTTGTTTAGCACGTATGTTGTCCTATTGGAAATTTTTGTGGTGTCACATTAATCGGAGTATGAGTTAAGCGATTCGATAGAATGATTTACTGCTTATTTTTCTCATTCTGGCCGACCCAGTGTATATGGCATGTTGCAGATCTATGTGGAGTATGTGTTTAGTTATTTCTTATGTTTGGAATTTTGGTTTGGGTCCCTACTATAGTCTAGCTAACTTGTGTGGGTACGCATCAATTCTAATTGATGACTTGGGCCGACATAAGGAGAAGAATTATGTTTTGTTTTGAAGCTGACATATAAAAAATTCCTATTAGCAGGTATATAAAGGAGATCAGAAAATCATTTTGGTGTGTGTGAGTGTATGTGTGTAGAGATAGAAAGGTGTGGGGATTAAGAAGAGCCAGTGCAAAAAAAGATACAACAGTTATATATATATGCTTTAACAACATAAGGGATTATGTGTGCAGAGAAGAGCAAAGCAGAGCATAGAAAAAGTATGAACTAGATAGAGTGATCTAGAATCTGATTGTGTGCTTCATTAGAATTGAATTCAGGCATTTGTAGATGTTATATTCTTAGTTCAAAATTGTGTTGTAATCTCAAACGTATTTTGTAGGCAGTGAGCCTTAATGCAAGTGCATTCCCCTTTTGTCATACTTTTAACAGAGTATACTTTGTGGATTAATCTCCACCGTGGTTTTTCCCCTAACAAGGTTTCCACATAAAAATATTGGTGTTATGGTGTTACTTAATGTGTTTGCATGTTTACTTTTTTCTATATACGGTGAATGCTATTAAGGGTTTAATCATTATTGTTGATAGTTTAAGATTTTATTTGAAAATTAAATATTGTGGAACACTGATTCACCCCCCCTCTCAGTGTTCCTAGTGTCCAACAATTGGTATCAGAGCAGGTTCCTCTTCTGAAGTCTAATATCTTGAGGTGGATCTTGAATTACAATGGACGTTGGTGGTCTTCAACAACAACTTATAGTGGAACTTGATGATCTTGATCAGTCTAAAGCAGAAGTCATAGAACTAAAAGCAAATATTGTGGCTGCTGAAAAATTCATTCAATCGCTGAAGGATAAGATAAATGAGTCAAGGGAAAAGAGGAAGGAACTATGTTATCAGTTGAAGCAAAAAGAAAGCAAAGGTTTAGATGATGTCCATCTGAATCAAGCCCTAAGAGAAATAATAGAAGAATGTGAAAAGCTTGCTAACGAAAATGTAGCTCTAAAGCTTGAAATGGAATCTATGGCGATAAAGTTAACCAAAGAGATTAAAGAAAGAAAGAAGAGGAGAATCTGGCCCAATCCCTAAAAGAAAAATCTGAAGAATGTAGCAGAGTTAATAGTGAATTCATTCAGCTGGAGATTGAACTGCAACAATCCAAAAAAAATGAACAAGAGCTTAAGAGACAGGTAGTTATTCTCAGAAATGAGCTTACTACCGCAAATGAATTCAAAGAGAAATTCAGGATAAGTTCCACTAAGCTTGATGAGATAACAAAAGGACAAAAGGATACTAAGGACAACTGAGGTCTTGGCTATGAGAAGGGTGAGAGCTCTGGATCTGAACAAAAGAACCTTGAAATTAAGAACAAAGGAATAATACATCCAGTAAGACAACCCAATGCTCAAAAATTTAATGGATACTACTTTGTTTGTAATAAATTTGGTCATATGGATTCTCAATGTAGAAGAAAGATAAACCTTAGCACTCCATCATTTTGTGGTCAGTGTTTTAAATGGAATAATTTTGGTCATAAGTCACTAGAATTCAGAAGCATGTCTGTCAGTGCAAGTAATATTAAATGCTATACTTGTGGAAGATTTGGACATGTTTCTAATCAATGCAAATTAGGAGGAAATTGGTGGATCGGATGGTATAGACAAAAAAATCTAGTATGCTACAATTGTAATAAAATTGGTCACATTGCAAGATTCTATAGGAACAAAAATATGAATAAAAGAGGTCTGGTCTATCAAGGAAGAAAATCACAAAAAGACAACAAAAGAAAGGAAAAAACATATGTGGAAGAGATAAGAGATAAGATGAAGAAAACATGGGTAAAGAAAGGTGAATCTGATGAAAGCAATAAGGTTGTACCAGAAGCTCCCTCCGGTAATTCTTCCAGCAATTGATTTTAGGCTAGTGGCCTAGGGAGAATTTTTTTCATGAAAATCCTTTGTTCCCCTATGTGTAGTTGGCACCGAATCGCAGGATGCCATTAGAAGTTGTGTTATTTAGTGTCAAATGCATCTGTAATCATCTGTTGAGTTGGGTGAAATGTTAAAAGTCTGAAGTTGAATTTTTTAGTTGCTGTCTGAGTTCACAGTGCAACCAAAAATTCTAGGGAAATGCATTTAATGTGGTACAAAGTTAAGTATGTGAAGTTATAAAAGGGCACTTGGAACCTTAATTTGTCACTATGTGCCAAAGGAAGAGCAGTTGGAGAACCTTTTCTACAAAATTCAAAGAAGTTAAAATCAATCTAAGTGGCGAATTATCTAGGTATCTCTATTACTTATCAAATTCATATCCATTTGGTGATCGATAGAACCCTGTTTAGTACAAAAAATGAAGTAAATCCAAGGATTAGTAATTTTGGACAAATATAGTAGTCAAAAGATCAAGGATGTAATAAATTCATTGTTAGTCATCGAATTAAGAAGGCTTGGAGGAGCGAAACACAAGAATTTGGATATTTGGGATGAATTCCCTCATTTCATCAATGTGGAGGTAGTTCGGTTTATCCTAAACAAATTGGATGGAGATATCCTTACTTTGGATAAACCCTATCATATTTCTAAGGATGTAATTAGAAATTTAATAGGTTTGTGTGAAGTTGGTGATGTTCCAAAAAATAAATCAATTTGAAATGTTAAGGTCAAAGCCCTAACTGGAATAATGATAGATCAGAGGGCTCTGGTGATCACAACAATTAAAGATCCATTAACAAGGTATATTACACATGGAAATTCATATAAAATCTTCTTTTGAAACCGAGAAGGATCAACCTCGGCAAGAATAGTATATATTTCTCACAAAATGATAATAGAAGGTGAAGACTTTTGCCTATGTGGTTTGATAAAGGATCAATTAATGGAGAATGTACAATTGTCAAAGGATATAGGCTATCCTTTCAAGTTTGGCACCCTAGCTATATGCATTGTGATGTATTTCCTGAATTACTTGCCTCTAAATGACAATGTAGTATGGAAGGAAAATATACCAGTTTGCAAGAAAATCTTTGAGTATTTCAACTCCTTTGAAAATGGTGAAAGAGTTTATGAGAACTTCTTTAGGAAGTTGCTAGAAAAATTTGGTGCAAATGATATTCCTCTTCTGGTAAAGATAGTTGAAGTGGGATCATCCTCCGAGAAAGCAGAGAGAAAGAAGAAGAGAGAATTGGTTGATGTCACCAAATTGGTTGATTTGTGTGGGTACGCATCAATTCTAATGGATGATTTGGGCCGACATAAGGAAAATTATTATGTTTTGTTTTGAAGCCGACATATAACAAATTCTTGTTAGCGGGTATATAAAGGAGATTGAAAAATCATTTTGGTGTGTGTTATTTTATGTGTGTAGAGGTAGAAAGGTGTGAGGATCAAGAAGAGTCAGTGTGAAAAAGGATAGAACTGTTATATATATATATATGCTTTAACAATAGAAGGGCTTATGTGTGGAGAGCAGAAGTACGAACTGGATAGAATGATCTGGAATCTGATTGTGTGCTTCATTGGAACTAAATCCATGCATTTGTAGATTCTATATTCTCAGTTCAAAATTTTGTTGTAATCTCAAACGTATTTTGTAGGAAGTGAGCCTTCTCTTTTGAGTAGTGAGCTCTAGGCAATAAGCCTAAATGCAAGTGCATTCCCCTTTTGTCATACTTTTAATAGAGTATACTTTCTAGATTAATATCCACCATTTTTTTTCCCATAACATTGTTTTCATGTAAAAATATTGGTGTTATGGTGTTCCTTAATGTGTTTGCATGTTTACTTTTGTCTATATACTGTGAATTCTATTAAGGGTTTAATCATTGTTGTTGATAGTTTAAGATCTGATTTGAAAATTAAATATTGTGGAACACTGATTCACCCCCCCTCTCATTGTTCCTAGTGTCCAACAACTTAGAATACACATGACAATAGAACCAAAGAATGATGATACATTTGAAAAGGTTGATAACCTTATAAGAGAAAATAAAAGTTAAAAGGGGAAGAATTTTTTTGAAATGGATTTAGAAGAAGGAAATTATGATGAAAAGGTAGATATGGAATTAGAAAAAGGGAATTAATCTAAAGAAGAAGGAACATTTAAGGAATCAAAAGGGATGGAGAATTCAAAGCATGAATCAAGTGATACCTCAACAAATGAATTGAATGCAAAGTAAGTCCATGTTAATAAAAATCCTAAAGAAGAATTTGACATATAGAAAGGTAAGTATAAAATTTTAGTTGTGATAATATTGATTATTATGTTTTTTAATGTGTGCAGGTCAAAGGTGAAGACAAAAGAAAAGAAGAGAAAGATTCAAGAAAATAAATAATTTTTAGGGCTATGAAAGGAAAAGGTGATAAAAATGAAAGAGATGAAGACAAACATACTAAAGATAAGAAGAATGAGCTTGATTAAGAAGTGGATTTTGAGGAAGAATTTTATCTTTCATATGATGAGATTCACTCACTTAAAAGAAGAAATGAATGTCTAAAGTCAAAAGTTTAAGAAGAAAGTGAATCCAAGGAAAAATATCACAAGCCCTTGAAGAAGAGGAAATGATGGTCAACAATCTAAAATTTAAAATTGAAGAAGCAAAGAGGATCGAGGAAGAAGTAAGAAATCAATTGAAGATTTTGAGAAGTACAAATTTTAACTTGGTTACTTGAGGGATGAATTACAGAAAACAACTACCAAGCAAGAAAAGAACCACAAGGTTGATAAAATTATTGAAACCATGGATGATATTATAGAAGGACAAAAGTAATCAAGCATAAAGACAAGTTTTGGTCATATTGCAAAGAAAGGTTAGCCTTAGAATGAGCAACGAAAGAAGGGAAATGAGGAAAAACCAAAAGGTTATGCAAATGTTTTAAAAGGCTCAATAAATGATGAAAACAACAAGAGGAAGGAAAACAATGTCCCACAAAAAAATAATATTCCTCAAAGGGACAAAAATGAGGAAATCACAAGATCATTTCCTCCAAGGCAAGCACAAATAAACAAGCTTCAATACTCCTTTTATGGTTCTTTATATTCATGTAATAATTGTGGTCACAAAGCTATAGACTGTTGGACACATGCAAGAAATAGTGGTTGGATCAAGAATAGAATCTCTTATGGATTGCCAAATAGAAAGGATGGCATCATATGTTATAAATCAACCATTTGGTCATAAGGAAAAAAAATGTAAAACACAAGCAAGAAATGATGGTTGGAAAAAGAATAGAAGTGCTTATGTGTCTTCAAGAATAAACTATAATTCCTTTGGTTATTTGGTGGATTGCAATGTTGTGTGGTACAAGTGCAAAAACTATGGTCATATGAAAAATTGTGTAGAAGTAATTTTATGGAATACCCTAAGCTAAACAAGAAAGTGGAAGATATGAATAAGAAAAATGAAGAATATACAAAGGTATGGAGAAAGAAACAAGAGCAAGCTAATGATCTAAGGAATAATCTATGTTTGTGCCTCATGCACAAGAGATATCACTAAGTACTTAAAGAGTTTAATGTATTCAAGGGGAGCTAACCATTGCATTATTTTAACTCCATGAAGAAGACAATTCAACATAGATCAATTAAAGGAATATTCTACACAAGAATTCTATTATCATTGATCGAAAGTGAAGAACTAGCAAAGAAAGAAAAAATATGATTGAAGAAAAGAAAGAAAGATTAAAAGAATGAGATTGCTAAGTTATGTTCTTGCAATGATGAAGGTTAAATACATAAACACTCTAACAAAGGATAGTTCAAAACATGTACAAAAAGATGCTTGAAAAATGATACATGACAAAATCTTGAAAGATAAAGTACAGTGAAAATGATGATTGTCTTCAAGTCAAGAGGAAGGATATTACATGACAAAGTTTCAATGTGCAAGAGTGGAAATTATATAAGAAAGATCATGTATAGAATGTTACAGAGAATTTGATGGCAATATGAAGAATGACAAGAGGTTATAGAAAGATGAAAAACATTCTTGCATAAAAGACTTGAGGCAATTAAAGAAAAGAGATTGACAATAGGAGAACTATAGAAAGGTGGAGAGCTACAATAAAATATAGTTATAAAGAGAATAGATGTCAAGAAAAAGGAATATTAGAGTAAGGAGGAGAATTATAAAATTCTCGTGAAAGAAAGAGCATTACAAGAAGTAAATAATCAAATCATGAAGAAAAGAAGTGCATTAAGTGTCCCTTTTCCACTGATATCAAAGGGGGAGAGATAGAGTAAGGGGAAGCTAAGCAAAAGGAGAAGATTATGAGGGTGTTTCCATCAATGACAAAGGGGGAGATTGATGGAAATGCTATCATTGATGTCAAAGATATAACATACAAATATTGTCATTGATGTCAAAGGAGATTGTTGAAATTGTCTATGTTAGAAAAAATATGATAATGAAGAGCAATGAATAGAAATAATGTACATTGATTATTATATCAAAAGAGTAGAAAATCAATGTTATGAAGACAAATGTGAAGACATTACTTAAGAATTTGTGAAAATTTTATTTTGAAGTCAATAATGTGAAACTTGTTTTAAATGTGGTTGATTCTCATTGTGACAAAGACCCATGTTAAAGGAAGGAATAGAGTGAACTGGTGTTTGATAGTCTTGACAGGTTAATTACCACATGAAAAAAAGAAAACAACCTGATGCCAAGTCAACACCCAAGCATCTAAAAGGAAAGGCATTATACTGTCCAACCTACCTCAGTCGACTATGAGAAACCATTTTATGAAGAATATTAAGTGTTTATGTTGAATGACCTGCTATTGTTTGGCGCCTCTCTTTGACATTTTTAAATTGAAATAAAATAAAATATTTTATGTGCTAAAAGGGCCAACCTCATACCTTGTGTGCCCATATTTTTATGGCAATTGAAAACAAAATAAAACCTTTTATTTGGTCCAACCCCATAGTGTTTTATCACCCAAATTTTGTGAGGGAAAATTAAATTAAATAAAAATTATAATCTATCGGTTGACCTAACTAGAGGGAGGTGATTGTTGGGTTGAAGAGGAATTTCAAGTGATATAAAAATATCTTTGGTGGATATTAAAGTAATCAATTCAATTAATATCTTCTAAATTATAACTGAGAAAAGGAGAAAAAAATGAAGAGTGTTTCAAATTCATACTAAAATATATATGCACCCCATATGTGAAGAGTAAAGGAAAATTTGTAAGAGTTTATGGAAGAGTTATAGAGAGGAATAAATGTAGGTTGAAGAGCAGATTGTAAATGAAATTTAGAATAGAAATCAGCAAGAAATAATTTAGATTGGTTTATTGCTATCTGAAACTCCCAGACAATAATTCCTATGCCCTAGTTTAAATTTAACAATCAATAGGGGAGAGGGGCCCATAGTGGAACAGGGTCCAATAGTGGGGATTGAAGTAGTCCACAGTGGGCCCCATAGTAGAGCATCTTAATATCCAATTGCAAAACACTTTTCATCCATAAAATACACAAACTAATAAATCATGTGATGCCACGTTAGTGCACCAATAAAACATGACTTAGGGCACCACTATCGGTCTCACTTTTTTTGGGGCCCTTTTTGGATACCTCAGCAAAAAAGCATGTTGATGTGGCATAATATTTGATTATGTGACCCTAAAATGAAATATAGAAGCACATGAGTTGCTAAATAAACTGTTGTACAAAATTGGGATTGATTTGAAATTTTCACATAAGATTTTGAAAAACGTGAAGTTAGGGTGCTCCACTATGGGCCCCTCTCCCCGAGAACTCTAATTTTTTTTTTTTTGAAATTTTATGATCACAAACCAATTCCAATGTCCCCTTTTCAATGATCACTCTATCAACAATTTGTAGAATTTAAATTTAATGTTCCCCTATTCTAACACCCTCCCCTTATTTCTCTGCACATTTGTGATGCCCCAAAAAGACTTTTCAAATGCTTCTTATTTTCCCCCTTAAGTCTCATGCCCAACTCCCTTCAACTTCCAAGCAACAAAGAAATTCAAAAATAAGATTGGGAAAAACAATTCAAATTTGTTATTATGAATTATCCTCTCCAAATTTCAACACCCCATGTGTTGGCAAAATAAAAATAAATGAAAGAATTACAAGAAAAATAAATCTCTCCATCTTCATTGCATGGCAAAGGAATTGTGATGGAACTCATAATGTCACAATCATAAATTCACAATGCTCGGATACCAAAAATGATGGAACAATCTCACAAACACACACTCCCCCATTACTCACAAGAAAACCTCTATTTCATATCATTTTCAAAACATTATGAGAATAGCAACAAGCAGTAACCAATACACTCAACTTTATTGAATATTCTTGTCAAAACAAAATTACACAAAGCAACACTTACAATTATTGTCCTTGGATGGCCTCTTTGTTTTGAGCAAACAATTAACTTTAGTTCATATCCCTTTATTAAACTGGCGTGACTCTTCTTATGCCTTGCATTCAATTAATTTCACAAATACATTTTTTTACCTCTATATATGGGGTGATTATACTATGGGTTTCCTGTTGTTTACTTTGCATCATACGATGGATTTCACCGTGAGCTTGGTGTGATAGGTTTCTTTTCATTTTACAATAAAACTTAAGCTAAATTAAATGTCTAGAAAAATATGATTAATAAAACTAAACTAAATTATTATTACTTTTTAAAAATATGATTAATAAAACTAAATTCTAATTAATATCATTAATAAAATTAATTTACTACCGATAAGGGTGTGGTTTGGTGGTCAAGTCACTTGGTTGTAGTGACGGCCACCAGGGTTCAAACCCTCGCTAGGCCAATGTGCTTGCAGGCCTTGTGCCTTTGCTAGGCCATTATGCTCATGGGTTTGGTTATTTCTTGTGGTTTCTTGTACCTGGTTCATAACTCTGGTCAAAAGTGTTTACCCCTAATAATATGGGTGCATTGCACCTTTATAAAAAAAAATTACTAAAAAATATCATTAACATGTAAAATAATCAGCCCTACTCAAAAAGGGTTTGTGCCTGGTAGGCATATCCTTGATGCTACCATCACAATACATGAACTAATTCACTCAATGAATAGGTGCAACTATGCTGGAATGACCCTTAAACTAGAAATTTCTAAGGCCTATGACAAGGTGATCTAGAATTTTGTCCCTAAAGTTCTTGCTAAGTTTGGTTTCAATCAATTAGTGATCAATCTTATTATGGAATATATTACTACTATTAAGTACTATGTTTTGGTTAATGGTTCACCTTTTGGGTTTTTTCATGCTGGGAGAGGAATTAGATAGGGAGACCCCCTGTCTCCCTATTTTCTTATAATGGTGGTGGATGTGCTAAGTAGGAACTTCTCTAATACACTGACAAAGGGGTCCATAAAAGGAATTAAGGCTACTTCCACCCTTGGGCCAACTGTGATTCAAAATTTTGTGGATGATACTTTTCTATTTGGGAAAGCCTTAGTAATGGAAGCCAGGAAATGGAAAAATTGTCTCAACAATTATGTTGCTTGCTCTGTGCAATGCATTAACTACAATAATAGCATGATTTACTTCAACAATACTCCTAACCTGCAAAATCGGGTGACTATTGTTTTGGGTTGTCATAGTGGTTCTCTCCCCTCGGTTTATCTTGGGTTACCCCTAACTATCAAAGATGTCACTCCTGAGTTTTGGAATTCTATCCTTGAAAGGATTCAAAGGAAGCTTGCTGGGTGGAAATGATCTTTACTTAGCCATGTTGGTAAGCTTCAGCTTCTTTTTGTTGTTCTTCAAGGTATCCCTATCTATTTCCTATCCATTTTTAAGATACCTAGATATATTGCTAACAAATTTGAGAAAATCCAAAGGTCTTTCCTCTGGTCAGGCACTGAGGAAAAAAAGAAACTCTCTTTGGTTAAATGGGATAAGGTTTGTCAACCGAAAAGTTGTGGTGGTCTTGGGATAAGAACCATTTCTAATTCTAATAAAGCTCTTATGTCCAAAGTGGGTTGGGATCATCTGAGGGATAGGAAGGACTAGTGTGAGATAATGAATTCCAGATACCTTTTGAATTGTTTGTTGATTGAATGCCTTTCGGAGGTCCACCCTACGAGATCCCTGGTTTGGAAGGGTATTTGCAATCTTTAGGACATTATGAGGAATGGGATCAAATGGAAGATAGGTAATGATAATAAAATCATATTCTGGGAGGATTCTTGGTTACTTGCCTCTCTGCTAGAATCTTCTGAGTCCGGGTTTCTTAAGGGTCGGGCACAACAAGTGTTTGGTATATATATTAGTGATTATCTTTTAGGACCCTTGAGAGCTAGGAAATGGAATGACATTAGCCTTTGATGTCCTTTATCCCCTAATTTGTGTCTTCTAGCCAAGATGTTACAGGAGTTACTCTCTCACCAGTATACCCCCTTCTCACCGTGGGGATGATTTCTTTGGATCCATGATAATACGAGTGATCTTATTGTTAAATTTACTTACAGATAGCTGACTGGTTAGGGTGTGGTCAATAATCTATGGAAAAAGGTTTGGAATAGATACATGATACCAAAATTTAACTTCTTTTGTTGGACTGTATGTCATAACAAAATTCTTACTCAAGATAATCTAAGGAAAAGGGGATTCCAGATCCCCAACAGATGCCTTTTGTGTAAATGCAACAAATAATCAGTTGATAATCTACTATTACACTGCCCTTTTGCTGCTGAGGTGTGGGAGATGGATTTTGGAAGGTTGGGGATACAGTGGATTATGTGTAAGGACATCATATCCTTTATTTTGAGTTGGTATGGACCCTTTACCCATCTGTTAACTGGTGAAATATGGAACCAAGTTCCTCCCATTATATGTTGGTGCTTATGGAAAGAAAGGAACAATAGGATCTTCAGGAACACTGAGATGAACCTGAAAGAGGTGTTTGGTATTGGAGCTCGGCTCATTGAGGAAAATATCTCTCTTCAAAGGGAAAACCTTAGATAAAGGTCCCACTCAGATGGAAATAAGCATAGCTAAAGATTGGCATCAGAACCTGAATGCCAATTCGTATGACAACTCCAAAATTCTAGATAGGAGAGCCACTATTTGGAAACCCCCTTACAGGCACTGGTTTAAACTAAACTTTGATGGGGTTGCTAAGGGCAACTCAGGCAGAGCAAGTATAGGAGGTGTGATCAGGGATCACAGAGGAAAGTTGGTGGCTGGTTATGTTGGGGGGATTGGTCTCCATTCTTCTATGATAGAGGAAGCTAGAGCGTTGTTAAAGGGCTTACAGATAGTTGTTTCCTTGGGGATAGAGAACCTGTACATTGAAGGTGACTCTAAGTCCATTATTGATGCTATTAATTTTGATAGACTGCTGGGGTGGAACACTAAGGATATTCTTCTTGACATTAGATTCCTTGTGTCTAAATTAAAATTAAAGGTGGTCAGTCATATTTATAGAGAGGGGAACCAAGTGGCCGATGCCTTAGCCAATTTTGGCTCTCACTGGAAATTTTCCAAATGCTGGCATGATTTAAGTCTACTTCTGCCAAATATTCAAAGTATTATAGTGAAGGAACAAATCCCTTACTTGACCCATGATGAAAAAACATGTTCTTAGCTAGATTTTTGGGGGGTCCACCAGCTTTTTTGTTGGGCTTTGTGGTCTTATTATTTTGATGAGATGGATGATTAGCTATATCAATGGGATGCATACCAAGTGGATTTCTTCAAATTATAGGATGGAGCCCATTTGGAAAAAGGAAATCATGTTTTCCTGCAACAAGTACCGATTAATTAATTCTAAGCTGGACCATACTTGTCTTAATCTCCTTATGGGGATTTTGTAAGATCGTGGAGTTTCAAATTTTGTGTTTCCAAATTTGATGTGACTTGTAATCATGAGACAAAGCTCCTTTTTGGCTTTTCTTTATCCGCTATTCTGGTTTCGCGCCTTATAGCTTCTATCTATGGTATAACTAAAATTGACCAACCCCTAATTGCTATCAATTTAGAGATTTCTAACTATGGCCCCATGGCTATTCTGCCTAGTTTTCAGTATTTTTGCTATGTGGAAGGTAATCCTTCCCTGTTGATCATGTCCTTTTTTCTTAGCCATTTATGCGAGGAAATCCTCATTAATTCCTATGCTAATATTGTTACTGGGAAATTATTAACTCATGTGTGTGAGCTGTCCTTAGGCTTGATTACCAAAGATTGTCATTTATGGCTTAAATTCCTTATTGTGTGGGTGATTTTTCACCTTGCAATTATCTCTAACATTTTGTTTTTTCAGGGTTCCTGGTTATACTGTGCGCAATGTAGAATCATGGGGGGTGATAGGGTGCAAATGAAGCTAGATAATTATAGTGAATTTTACAAGGATCTGTTGGTCTGGAATATTTGTGTTGATGGTGGCATTGCTCCTCTGATGGAGAGACTTGTGGGCCATGACCATAATTTGTAGACCCAGTTCGTTAACTCTTGGAAGAATTGACATGTGTCTCTGGGAGGCATCTCCTTTACAGTGGATGAGGAAGTGATTACACAGGTGACGAGTCTCTAGTGCTCTAGCATGAAGCTTCCTAAACATTCAAAGACCTAGGACAATGTTAGTATATATGGACAAATTCTTTGTGGGAGATGAGAAGTCGGTGCGCAACCAGTCTGGGTTTGAACGAGAGGATCTTCCTTAGCTATGGAACTAGGTGTGTCTTGCACTGATGAAATATGCTACGCTGGAAGGAAGGTACAAGACCTATTACTTCTACCATTTTCCCTTGTTAAATCACCTTAGGAATAAATTTTTACTAGGCTTTCCCTTTTTTCTGCTAATGGACCTTGAAAACTCGGTCGAAAAATGTGTGGAGTCTACTGCTTTAAATCCCAATGAATCTACTCCCCTCCTGCTCCACTAGGGTCTTATCCTAAGACTACCACTTTCATCTGGCTTTATGCCCTTTGAAACCCATTTCGGCCATCCGAATTGAGGAAATTGAGCCCCTCATTGAGACCAACTTACCTCTAGCCAATTATAAAGGCCATTTTAGGAAGAGTCACCCGGTTCCTATTGATTCTCAAAAACCTAAACTTGCTACCAAAAAACTTAAGGGTATTGAGGGAGCTGCCCAAACCAGTGCGGTGGTGAGCCTGTGTGACCTCAAGTCTACCCTTGCTAAGACTTCCAGTAAGCATGCCCCAAAAATGAAAGGTAAGGAGGAGAAGGAGCCTCTGAATAAAGGGAAAAATGTTGTGAGCAAGGACTCGTTGGGTGATATGGTGGTGGCAGAGAATGTGATTATTGGATGTGATGCCATCATTTGGCACTTTGGAAGGTTGGAAAAGAACAGGAAAAAAGTGTAAGTTAGGGATTTGGACACTGAAGAGGAGTTGTAGGACAATAAAGATAGCAAAGTTGAAGAGGTGTTAGAAGGCCAAGAAGGTGAGAAAGCCAAAGGTCTCTCATCCATTCCTGACAAGGGTAAAGCTTAGAAGAAGGTTTTGGCATATCACTCATCAGAACAACTAGATATTGAGCAGAATGATCCCGACTACACTATGGGTAGAGGGGAGGAGCTCAGTGTGCTGAAAGAAGAATGGACAAAATGGACAAAAAATTCAACGGTTTGACCCATTTCATGGTCAAATTAGTTCACTATGTCACTAGTACCATGTCGGCTATCATGAAGTATGACATGGAGATGAAGAAGGCTGAAGACCACCAGGAGTGGATTGGTGATGATTTGGTTCAACTTCTATCAAAGAACTGGGAGAATACTAGCTAGTTTGCTGCTGGTTTGTTGTTGTTCCGAGTGTTGTTAGTTTGCATCTATTTTTGTTTGGTGTTTTGTTTTGTTGCTTTTTTGATCTTGGACTCTATTGACCCTTGTGGCTCTCTGTGAAGGGTACAACACCTTGAAAATGCTACTTACTTTATCAAAAACATCTCCAAAATAAAATTAACTTACTAAAAAATATCATGAATAAAATAAAAATCCAATTTATTAAAAAATATTATTAATAAAATTTAAAAAAAACTAATTTACTAAAAAATATCAATACCATGTAAAATAATTAACATCTCTAACACACAAAAATTACTGAAAAATATTATTAATAAATTAAAAAAATTATTGAAAAAATATCATTCACAAGAAAAATAATTAACATCTCTAAAACAAAACTAATTTATTGCAAAATATCATTAATAAACTAAAAAAAAACAATTTACTAAAAACTATCATTAGTAAAATAAAAAATTAAAGTAATTTACTAAAAAAATCATTAACATGCAAAATAATTAACATCTCTAAAAAACTATATTATTCAAAAATATCATTAATAAACATAAACAAAACTAATTTACTACAAAATATTATAAATAAAACTTAAGAAAACCTAATTTACTAAAAAATGTCATTAATGAAACACAAAATCTCATTAATGAAACTACAACTAAACTAATTTGCTAAAAAGTATCTTTATTAAGGTATACATAATATTTTGAACAAGAACAAAGCTTTTGGGGCCAAGCTTACTTGGAAAATGTATACAAAACCAAAGGCCAAATGGTGCAAGATAATGCAAGAAAAGTACTTAGATAATGTAAACCTGACAAGAATTTTGACAATTGCTGACCTGCCCAAGGGATCTGCCATGTGGAATTTTTTGCTTATGTGGAATTTTTTGCTTACTTGTAGGAAACTCATTACATCATATTCTACATGGCAAGTGAATAATGGAAAAAGTGTTAAATTCTGGTTAGAATCTTGGAATGGGAATCCTCCAATGATAACAATATTGGAACTGCAAGATGTAAGAACAATCTTAACATAGGCTTGAGGTGAAAATTTTTTAAACTATGTACAATCTATAGATGTTTTGATAGGGGAAGTTGTTTGGAAAAGTATTCCAAGAAGCTTCTTAATTGTAGAGCAATGTGATCAGATGAAAAAAGTGTTTAATGAAATAGTGGTGTACCTCTCAACAAAACTAGATAGAGTTATTTGGGTTGCATCAAAATATGGTGTATATTTAGTGAAGCAAGGGTATGCAATTCTAAACCAATCCAAGAATAGAACGACTTCTCAAAGAGCTTTTTCATTTTAATGGAACAACAAAGTTCTACCTAAGTTTGGGAGCTTTGCTTGGCTGATACTAAAAAGAGAATTTTAACAAGTGATTGGTTAACAAAATTGAAAATAAAATATCCTTTTAAATGTCCATTATGTGAAGAAGTGCTTGAAATAGTACATCACTTGCTCCTCCAATGTATTTTTGCTCAACAATGTTGGGATTATGTTAAGAATAAGTTAAATCTACTTGTTCCTCTACCAAATACAATATGAGAGTTGTTTTAGAGTTGTCCTGTCTTATATCAATCATCTTTTTTTGCATGTCTATGGAAAGTGGTTCCTACATTAGTCATCTAGAACATATGGTGGGAATGTAATTGGCGAATTTTTAGAAATCTTAAATCATTAGTTGATGCTACAAATGTAAAGATTGAAAAGGCAATAACTGAGGTGGTTAATTCAAATGTTCAAAAGAATAGAACCATCAATTCACTATTCACAAATTGGGATGATTTTCTTTTAAAGAATTGGAAGGGGATCAAATTCCCATTTGACAGAAGCTTACATAAAAGCATCAATAAAAAAGTGGATAGAAGCATAATTAAATGGAAGGCTCCACAAGTAGAATTTGTAAAATTAAACTTTGATGGTGCGTCAAGAGACAATCTGGGCAGTTCAGGGGAAAAAATTTGCATTAGGGATTCATCTAGGAAAGTTTTGGCAACAAGTTCATTACATCTTGAAAAAGGAACTAATAATATTGCATAAGAAAAAGCACTACTTCTAGGATTAGAACTAGCATTGAAACTAGGGATCACAAGAATACATGTTGAAGGGGATTTATTGATAATTGTAAATGTTTGCAAGGAGAGAAGAATACATAATTAGAATTTAGGATATATTTTGCAAAAAGCATGGTCCTTGTTAGATAAATTTCAGGATTTTTTAATATCACATACATATAGGGAAGGTAAAATATTGGCAGTTAGATAAATTTCAGGATTTTTTAATATCACATACATATAGGGAAGGTAAAATATTGGTAGACTTTCTAGTTCTTAGGTATGGGATGTGATGCACAGGAAATAAACATCACTAATGATGCTAACAAAATTAATGCATATCCAAAGTTAGCATAATTAGCAATGCAAGAAGCATTGTCCACATAGAAAGTTTAAGTTGGTAATGTAAGGTCATGATAGTTTGTAATGAGGTGAAAATGAAATGGATAATTAGCACATTTAAATATAAGAGTGTTTTAAAAATTATGCATGCCATGTTAAATAATCAAGCATACCCTTCCACAACATGTGCTAAGGTTATGTTAGTGTACAAATGTGCAAGATAGCATTACAACTTTCCACACATATGTGATCAGGAATGAAGTGGCGGAGGCATGATTACAATGGGATAGTTTAAGGAATAACAAGTACTAGGGTTATCTAAAATATGGGAGTCCTGTTAAATATTTTTAGCTAAGTAAAGTTGGTGAGAAATTGGAGTAGGGATAAATGGAAAGTTTAGTTTGGTTTCCATGTAATTAGTATCATTTGAGTGTGGAAAAATCTTAAAATTTTGGAGGTGGCAAGGTACTTGTGGGCAGTTGATGCATGAGAAATATTGCTACGAAGGTTGAGAGGATTACATGATGTGAGGAGAAGGATTGTAATCTTTTAATGCTAATGTGTGTTTGTATGGTTGCAGGTTCGAGGTGCTAAATATTATGTTTATTAATCTGGAGCTAAGTTTTAAGTGCAAGTTGGCAAGCTTAAATGTACTTCACAACATAGTATTAATAATATTTGACAAAACTAGCTCGACAAAGGAGATTTCAAGTGTGTCGACGACTCTTTATTAGATTGATTGAATGCTACTTTCAAGGTCATTATTAATAGTTCACTTTTGGGTCTAGTTCGTATGGCCAGCAAAGGTGGTATTCACAACAAGATACGCTTTGCAGGATGGCAACTAGCAACATGGAATACATGTCGAGGAACTATAGAGCTAGTTTTCTTATGCTAGCTTGGGAGCAACCATTTTTTAGGTATGGTTGAGAAGGAAGAACTCCAACAATATTTCAAGGTAAATTGCTCTTAAATTGCTCTTCAATTTACACTTGCATAAAATCTATAATTGGAGAGGAAATCTTAAGCTTGCGGAATCAAAGAATCATTTTCCCTTCAAATTTGGTGTCCATATTTGTCTCCAACACAGTTGATTTGGTAAATGATTATAACTTGGTGCAAAGAATTGTTAACAAGACTATCAAAGAGATATATTTGGAGAATAATTCCTTACTTAAGAGCATTTAAGCCTATGACATTTGGCAGGGAGAGGCGTACGTTAGAGGCCTATTTCCCAGGCATTATCCAATTCACAAGAACAAGTACATAGAATTTTTTGAATCAATGAAAATGTTAGTCAAGATGGATTGTTCAGGGTGTTTGTACAGAGCACTTGCTAAGTATTAGTTTGACCTAGGAATAGAGGCAATTATCAAGTTCAATAAGAAATATCATGCAATAGCAATTCTATTGTCACATGAGTGTGTTCAAGAGAAACAACCAAGGGTTCTCTAGCAAGTTCCAAACATCAATGCGATAGTGCACTCACACTCTTTACCAAATAATCGAGCTATGACTATTGTTAATGAAGAAGTAGTGGAAAATTATGTTTAGGGCCCATTTGTAAGGGTTGATTAGTGAAAAATCTTTTGTTCATGTCTGTATTTTTGTATATGTTGCATACTATGCCTCTAGTATAATGTATTATGTAAATATTAAGTTAGTGGGTAAGAATAGTTAGTGGGGTAATGGGAGTATCATGAAGAAGATCAATGTGTATAACAATTTTTTGGCAAGTTTGTTAAGGAAAGCTAGCTTCACATGTTGATCGTTATAAGTCATCTTTTGGTATATGCTAGATATATTTGGTCTCTATGTAATTAAACTATCTTTATGTTCATATATATTACAAGAAGCTAGCCTTTTGCTAAATAAAAATAAAACTAATTTATTGAAAAATTCCATTAACATGTAAAATAATTAACATGTGTAAAACAAAACCACATTACTGAAAAATATCATTAACATGCAAAAATAATTAACATCCCTAAAACAAAACAAATTTACTAAAAATATAATTAACATACAAAATAATTGATATCTCTACATCAAACTAATTTACTAAAATATATTATTGATAAAAATAAAAGAAAAATAATTTACTATGCAATACCATTAATAAAACTAAAACAAAATTAATTTAATAAAAAATATCTTGAATAAAACTAAAGCAAAACTAATTTCATGAAAATATCATTAATAAAATTTAAAAAAAAAATCTAATTTACTAAAAAAATATCAAAAATATTATTAATATAGCTAAAATAAAATTAACTCATTGCAAAATATCATTAAAAAAATAATTTACTAAAAAATATTATTAGTAAAACATAACTAATTTACTAAAAAATATTTTTTGAGTTGGTTTCTTATTGTTGTTGTCTTTTTGTCGCAGTTGTGTTTTGTTCTAGTTCCATGCTCTAGTCAAAAGCATTCTTAGTGTGTTGTTCTTTCTAGGCTCACTGTTGGTGAGTCTCGCTTTTTGTTGACTCACTTTTTGTGAGTCACCTCTCTCTGCCTCTATGGCTGCTCTATAATGGGTACAAGCCCTTGTCGTTTTAATCTAATCAAAACTAATTTACTAAAAAGTATCATTAACATGTAAAATAGTTATCTCTAAAACAATACTAATTTACTACAAAATATCATTAATAAAACTAAAACAAAACTGAAATTTGGATGGAATTTACCTATACGCAGGAAGGGAATTTGTAGGTATGTGGCCTACAGTAGGTTGTAGCTTGTATGTTACATTTTTCTTTTGCATGCGCACAGAATTGGTGGGATCGGCAATCAAAGGCATTGGTTCTACTAGGGGTGAGTTTTTTCTTGGTGTTCGAGGGTTGGATTTTTTATTTGGGGTTTTTGTGAGGATTTTTTGTGATTTTTTTACTATTTGGTTTATGCATGCAATGTTAGGGGTTTTGGGTAGGTATAAGGAGGCATTTTTTGGCCCCATTTTTTATGTCTATAGCCTCAAGTGAAGCCATTGGATTTAATAAAAATATGGATTTTAGGGCATCTTTACGTGTGAATAGCTCATCCTCGTCAAAGCTTGTTTTTTCTAATAATTTCCTTAATAAGGCTTCGAGGTGGAGGGGATGGCTCCATTTGGGGGCTCTCGTATTCCAAAAACTAATGGATGCTTGTAGAGGAGGGAGTTAGGATAGGAAAATCTCAGTGATTCAACCTGACACAATAGTGGAGGATGTTGATTATTTTTTGTAACATACTTTAAATATGTAAATTCATGGGGTTCTATGTCTCTCTTCCATTTGTGGAGTCCTAGGCTAGCTGAACATAGAATCTTAAGGGAAAAATGGAGGTGATTTTGATGGATAATAAATTTTTTGTGGCAGTTTTTAACTGCATAGCTAATCATAACAAATTTTTTGAGGGGGGGCCTATTTTCATAACCAAATTGGTTTGTTCATCAAGCCATGGAATGCTATATTTAACACTTTGAAGGAGCTCCCGAATCAAGTTCTTTTATGGGTGTGCCTCCCTTGGTTCTCGTTCGAATTCTATAGGAATGAAATTTTGCATATGGTTATTATGTTGTTGGGAAAGTCGGTGGGTCCTTCTCAACAAACATTGGATAAAATGTGCTTACTTTTGCATGCATTTGTGTTGAAATTGATTTGAGAAACCCCCTTCTAGATTCTTTAGAAATTTGTGTGCATTTGTCTTCATGGGTGCAGTAGCTCAAATACGAGGCTCTTCCCTTTCAATGTTGGTTGTGCCATGAGTATGGTCATCTGGAAAAAATAATGTCCTAGGTTCCACTCTTTAGAGCCCCATCTTAACCAGCCCCCATGTCACCCTTCTAAGGAGGACAATGGAAAGGCTCCTATCTTAGGTGAAGTGGCTAATAAATAAGGTTTTATTCTTTTCAAGTCCCATAATAGGAACAAAGGATAGAAAAAAACCTTCAAGGAGAGACAGGGGAAGGAATTTTTCAATCGCTTTGATGTGCTGGATAACCTCAATGAACAAGAGGTGAACCCTGATATGATGATTTTGGAATTAGGTGTCTTGGAGGTGGATCATGAGGGTACTAAGTTTATTGATTTTTTAGAACATTCAAGAGGGTGGTATGTCATTAGCTCAGATGGATATGGATCTAAATCCTATGGTTTATGTAGCTCTTGTGGCCTTTGTTTCTATGGAAAGTCTTGAGGATTCGATCTTGGTTGAGACCACACCCCCTCTAGAGAGGAAGATATCAGATTCAAAGAAAGGGAATAATGCTTCTCCTTAGGGCTTCTTCAAAATAATCCAAAGAAAGGGTTTCCCAAGAAACCCTCCAAGGTTGGGAGAAAGAAGGATTTGGATAAAATTAGGCTTATGGGCAAGATGTTGGTGGAGTCAAGGTCTATCAAAACTCTTAACTCCCACTTTTCCAACTCTTCGAGATGATTATTAACTCATGGAATGTGGGGGGCTTGAATAATGGCCCTCACTTAAAAGTTCGTTCATGATTTGGTGTGAAGTCATTCACCAAATATGATATTTATTCAGGAAACTAAACTTTTAGTGGAGAGTATGTGTAGTTTGGTGCCAAAAATTTGGTGGCATGGCCACTGCCAGTGTGTTGGTGCTCAAGATAATGTTGGGGGTGTGGCTTGCTTGGAACCCATTGAATATCTGCCCTCTTTGGTGGATTTCTAGTAAGTATTTTATCTTTGTGGTTGCTTCGAGTCTAGAGTTTGGAAAGAATATTCTTTTATCTAATATTTATGCCCCAACTGATATGCTTGGAAAGTTACATCTACGGTCTCATATTCAGTTTAATTGGTGTATTTCTCCTCTATATCCTTGGATTGTTGCTGGAGAATTTAATGCTATTGCTGATTTGGAGGGAAAAAGGGGAGGAATGCTGAGGTTGGAGACATCGACTTTTCTTCTCAAGGAAATTATTTCTTACTTAAATCTAGTGGATATAAAACCTAGTAGTGGTCAATATACCTAGAATAATAGGTGTGGTAAGGATTGTATTGTTGAGAGGCTTGATAAGTTCCTAGTCTCTTGTTTCTAGATTAGTGGATCTTGGACTATTAGCTCTAAGATATTGGATTGGAGGGGTTTTGATCATTGGCCAATTAAGCTATCAACTTCATTGGCTCATGTTGCTAAAAATACCTCTTTCAAGTTTCAACTTATGTAGTTGTGGGAACCTTCTTTGCAGGATCATATGGTTGAGCGGTGGCACCGGGTAGACCTAATTTGGCACTATAATGTACTATTTTTTCAATCAATTATAATTTGTGAAGTATCAACTCAAGAGATGGAATAGGTAGTGTTTTGGAAATATCTTCCATGCTAAGGTTGTTGCTCAGGCTATTTTGGATGTTATCACCCATGAGATTAGGGAGCATGGCCTTTCTGATGAATCTCTCAAGGAGTCAAAGACTGAAATATTTGGAGGAGTGTGAGCTACGAGAGGAGATTTTTTGCAAACAAAAGGAGTAGATTGAGTGGTTGCAGGAAGGGGATATAAACACAACTTTCTACTCTAACTCTATGAAGGCCAAGAGACATATTAATTGGGTCCCTTATCTTGTAAACTCTAGGGTGATCCTTTCTGCAGAAAGTGATTGGTGCTTTTGGTTTTGTTGAGGAGTGGGTATCATGGGTGATAAGTTGTATCATGACTACTTCCTTCTTAGTGTTGGTTAATGGGGAGCCCTTCACCTTGTTTGAGGTGTCTAGAGTTCTTTGTCAAGGAGACACTTTGTCTCCTTATTTATTCTATTGGTTGAGGGTCTGGGGAGAGTTATTAAGAGTCATGCTAAACAAGCATTAATCCAAGAGTGGAATTGGGGTAATGGCTTGCCTTCTCAGCTACATTTGCAATTTTTTTTTGATGAAACCACTTTGATGGGTGTGGTTAAGATCAGAGAAGCCACTAATTTCTGCAAGGTGTTGTATATTTACCTTCCAGCTTTAGGATAGTAGATCAATGAAGGTAAATCTTCTATATTATTTTTTAACACTCTTGTGCTTACTCAACAATGGATTGCCCATATTTTGAGATTTCAAATTGGTCATTTTCCTTTGACCTATCTTTGAATTCCTCTCTCTACTGGTATCCTACCTAGGGGATCTTGGCAAAGTATTTTAGACAATTTTCATGTGAAATTGAATCATTGGACCCATAGGTAGCCATCTTTTGTGAGGTAGGTGTTGTTTTTAAAGTTGGTGGTGCAGATTCTTCTCAATTTTAGGTGTATGCTTTAGGTGGCTCCTCTAAGCTTTATCAAGGATTTGGACTCTCACTAGGAAATTTTTATGGGCTGGTAGTTTGGCATCTTCAAAGTGGATTATTGTGAAGTGGGAGATTGTTTGTAGATTGAAATATTTGGGTGGTCTTGGGCTATGTTGGGCTAGTCTAACTAGTTTGGATTTATCAACAAAACTTTATTGGAGACAGTGCATTGAACAAGATCATGTCTGGGCCAAGATTATCTCTAATAAATACCTGAAGGGGGTGGTGGAGGATGAGGTACCTCAATTTCCATTGATGGGTAAAGGTTTTTTTATTTGGGAAATGCTTAAAAAAGGAGCCAAGCTAATACAGGATGGTTTGTTTTGGATTTGCAATAGGAGTTCTAATGCTCTCTTTTTGTATGACTCTTGGGATAATTTTTCCCCAATCATGACCAAGCATCCTAATTTATAGGATCTTTGTCATCACTTTTTGGAGGCTGGTTGGTCATGGGTTGACAATTTCAAATCTACTTAGTTTTTTGGGAAAGTGGAAGTGTTTAGATGGAAGGACCCTAGTGAGTGGCCTATTGGGGGATTGGAAGAGGATTGGGCTGAGTTAAGAAATATTCTAGTTGGTAGAGAGTGTATCTCAATCAAGGAGAGGTATATTTTGGATTAGAGTCTAGACCCCAAGGGGTTTTACATGGCCGCTAGTGGTTATCAGGAGCTTATTTTTTGGAAGTGGAGGGGATGGAAGTTTCTTGGAAGAAAAATGTTCGGAATAAGTTTTCTTAGCTTAAATGTAATTGCTTCTTGTGGAGTTTATCCTGGAATAGATTCTTGACTTGGGATAATCTTCGAAAGTGGGGTTTTTAGGGACCATCTATATGTGTTCTTTGTGGCTATTATGAAGAAGATTTGTCCCATTTGTTTTACCACTACCATTTTTCTAAGCTTATTTGGTAGCTTTATTGGGGTATTTGGATACATCCCTATGTTCATGCTTATTCAGTGATCAAATTCTGGAGTAGTTTAAGGAGGCCTCCGAAATAAGTTTATTTCCTACAAATAGTTTGGAAAATAGGTCCCACTTTCATCCTCTGGCAGATTTGGCTTGAGAGGAATCATAAGAATTTTTGTGGAAGTAAGTTGATGATTCAAAAATTCTTGCAGAGAGTTGGTAGGATTCAAGAGACCATGGAAGCTAAATGTGAAGTGTCCTTTCATTTGAAGAAGGGGTATGAAGAGATTGTGAATAGCTTGAGCCCACATGGTCTGCATTTGACTATTTTTGTGTTTGAAGGGATCGTCATTCCAAAAAGGGTTCAGAGAGATGGTGGTTGGATCACTCCTTCAATGGATGTTTTAAAGATCAATAATGATGGTTCTTCAAAGGGTAATCTTGGGCTTGCTAGGATTGGTGGAATTGGAAGAGATAGCTTTGGAAAGGACACATTCTTCTTCTCCATTCATAAGGGGCAACAAACCAATAACTTCATGAAAGGTTTGATGATTCTTTTTTATTGAGAGAGCTTGGGCTCTTGGATGGCACATTATCATCTATGAATCAAACTCTCAAATCATTGTTAAGTTATTGACTGAGTGAAAGTTGGATAGAGTTAATTGGCAACTTGCCCCTATTGCTAGGTAGATTTTGAGACTAAGTTCCATGTTTGAGTTTGTTTCTTTTACTCACATTCCATGTGAGTGGAAGAGGGTTGTTGATTGTTTGGCTAAATGGGATGCTAAGCATGTTGGAGGCTGGTAGGTTGAAAGTTGGGAGCAATATCCCAGGATTATTCCCAAGATTTGAAGCGGCTAATCTCAGAGGATATGGTTGGATGATTCTTTTTAGTTGGTTGGCCTTGTTGAGTGTTCTGCTCTTTTGGTGAATGTTTTCTATGTTCGAGGCTCTTGGTTATCTCTCTAGGTGCTTATTTTGGACCCTGATTACTATGTACTAGTGATTTTCTAGATGCAATAAAAATTTTATGCTCTTTATTCAAAATAAAACTAAAATAAAAATAATTTACTACAAAATATCACTAATAAATTAAAACAAAACTAGTAATTACTAAAAAATGTCATTAACATATCTAAAGCAAAATAATTTATTAAAAATTTACTATAAAATATCATTAATAAAACTAAAAAAAAATTACTTAAAAATTTTATTTTATTTATTTATTTATTTAGATTGCAAGAATCGAGTAGCCCCCCCTACAAACTATAGTGTGTCTAGTAAAAAATTTTCATGTGACCAATGACGTTGGCATGACACCCCTCCAATATCATGAGAATGGGAGGAGAATAGACCTCATGACCTCTTTCCTGTAGTAGGATGTTTTAGCAAATCAAGCTAGGCCCCTAACCCCTGCTTAAAATATTATTAGTAAAACTAAAGCAATACTAATTTTCTTAAAAAATATGATTAATAAAACTAGAATTCTTTAAAATATTATTAATAAAACTAACTTACTAAAAAAATATCATGAATAAAATAAAACAAAACTAATTTACTAAAAGAATTATTGATAAGTCATCTTATGCTCTGCTCGTGAATTCCCTACATACGAATGTGAAAAAGATCATATTGCAAAATCAAGAATATTACTTTTTAGCAACTTTGTTCAAAAGGTGAATATTTCAAAGTAGCGACAAGACCAAAGCAAAAAATTATCAGATCATGAAGGAATAAAAAAGATAAGGGAAGAATAAGAATAAACATCAAATATCATGTATCCAAGAAGAAGATAGAAACTAAGGGATGAAAGACCAAGAACATACTTTAGGGTCACGCATTATATAACATTGCCCAATAACCTAGAAATTAAACCAAGAAGAAAACAACACCAGAATGAGAAGGCTATCAACGGAAATAAATATGACCAAGCCAAGGAAATAGAAATAAGAATTTGTTGATACAATCAAAAGAAGCACTTATCAACATCAATGATTTAAAAGCCTTGGGCATAAGCCATATCTCCAAGATCGATTTAGTATGGAAAATAACAAAAGTATGAAAAAAAAGACCACAAAAAGGATAAGGGAAAGGGAAATTCCAAGAAAGTGGCAAGGGAAAGAGAAAAGAAGAATGTAAGGAACCCTAAACCAAGACTAGAATAAAAAATAGAAAGCCTAGATAACCAAAAATTGGAGCCACTAGAAATAGATGTTGCTAAAGAAATTGAAGAAGATATAGAAATGCTCAAAAAAGTGGCCATCCTTTGTAAGATCATAGGACCCAGAAGGGTAAGGAAGTAGATAGAAAAATGGACACGAAAGAACATTGAAATAAATCATGACATAAAATTCTTACCGAACAACTTCTTCATAATATTTTTTCTTAAAGAAGAAGAGAGAAATGTTGTTTTAGAAAAAGGTTTGAAGGATTTGGATGGATGCCTAGTCTATATGCAAAAATGGGAAGATAATTTCAACCCAAGGATGCAAGGTGTTTACAGCAAGACCAAATGGATAAGAATGTACAATCTCCCAGTCGAATACTGGTCATAAGAGTGTCTAGAGAAAATAGGAAGGATATTGGGCACATTGTTGGAAATTGACAATAAAGTGCTTAAAGAAAATTATTATCTATATGCCAAACTAAAGATAGTAGCAATAAAATAGATCCCTAAATAAATAAAACTAAAATCAAAAGCAGGGATTTGGTAGCAAGAAATTGAAATAAAAAAATAGGTATCTTATTGTATAAATTGCAATAGGAGGAACCACAAAACAAAAGATTGTAAAGCTCAGCCAAAGACCAAAAAGGTATGGAGGAGGAAATATAGGGAGAGAGGGGAATCAAAGAAAGAAGAACTTAGCAGAGAAAAATAAAAAAAACCAAGAGAAGAAGGAAGTGCCAAAAAAAGTAGAATCAGATAAATTAAAGAAAAGGTTAGAAAATGAGAAAGAAGAAGAGAAGACGACATATGAAACCATATTAGAAGGTGAACTAAACATCCATCAATAGGAAGCTGAAGATTATCTCATGTCAAAAAGCGAGAATGAAGATTGGGAAGATCTACACATAATAGAAAACAAAAATATATCCCAGACCATGGCTTGATATTTTGAGCCAACAAAGCAAAAGAAGAACAAAAAAGGAAGGAAAACAAATAGACTAAAAAGAGAAGAAATAGCAATGGAAAAGTGCCTAAAAAGTATAAAGAACTTCCTAAAGGAAAAGATGGGAGGAGAGAACTCCCTATTGGCATATGGCTTCTAGTGTTGTCATTGATGGCAACCTAAGTCATTATTGTGATCCACAAATAAGGTTTTGTTCATTCTGGTAGGCAGAGTAATGAACAAAGTATTACCAGAAGTGAAAATGAAGAACATGGTATCCAGTTAGTATGTCGATCTGTATGTTTCACCAGATTATCATTTTGAGTTGTGGATCTTGGGGAAGGTTGTTAAGTATCTATTTTATCTTATTGTCAAGTTTTGTGAAGCTGCATTAATGAGTGTATAAGTTAGTAGATCCAGAAGGATGATTTTATGTTTATCAGCTCATGGTGGCCAACTTGGTGAATGTAGCATGTCGCGGATGTATAAGGAGTAATTGTTTAATTTTTTCTATGTTCGAACATTTTGATTTGGGGCCACAACATAGCATTAGCCGACTTTGATGGGTATGCATCAAATATTAAATGTGAATTGAGCCGACTATTGGGAAATATTTTTATTTTGCTAAAGCCAACATATAGTGATTCAATTCTTGCTAGTAGATATATATAAGAGATTGTTTAATTCATTTTGTTGTGGAGTTTGTGTATGTTTGAAGTGTGCGAATAACAGAAGGGTTGTTGAGCGATTTGGCATAGTTTCACTTGTGCAGAAGAGGATTTTTGTGAGTGAATTAAGGTAGAGTAGAGCAAAGTACAAAATCAGACAGAAGGTCCAGAATCCGATCTATGAGCCTCACCGGAATTGAAACTAGGAATTTGTAGATGTTATTCTCTCAATTCATTTTTTTTTAATCCAAATATATTATAAAGCAATGAGCCTTCCTGATTTTGAGTAGTGAGCTCTAGGCAGTGTGCCTGAATGCATGTCCATTCCCCTTTTTCTTCATACTTTTAACAAAGTATAAATTATGGATTAACCTCCACTGTGGTTTTTCCCCTAACAGGGTTTCCACATAAAAATCTTGGTGTTATGGTGTTTTGATTGTTTCCTTCATGTGCTTGCATCTTTACTTTTGTTGAAATGTTGTAAATGGTTTAAGATCTGAATTGAAATTCAAATATTGTTGAACACTGATTCACCCCCCCTCTTAGTGTTCCTTGAGTCCAACACTCCCAACAAGAAGAACCATGATTATTACAATGTGGAATGTGAGGGGCTTAAATGGCCCAGATAAAAGATTCCTAATAAAACGTTAATTGGGAAAAACTGAGGCAAACATTCTTCTATTGCAGGAAACAAAAATTGAAGATGTGAAAAAAAGACTAATGCATATAGGTGGTTGGGAGGAAGCCTTATCAAAATCCTTTGGGTCAGTAGGTGACCTAGGGGTTCTATGGAGATCTAATTCAGTAATAGTGTATATAATGGTCAGAGAAACAAATTGGATGTTATGTGAGGCCAAGATCCTTAAGAGTAATACACAATGCTACATCTTCAACATTTATGGACCTACTAGAAATAAGGACAGAAAAACTATGGAATACCCTAAGTCATAAGTTAACAAAGTTAGGGAGAAAAAGAATAATACTAGGTGGTGAATTTAATGTAGTAATTAGGAAAGAAGAAAAATACGATGGAAAGAATGTTGTGTCAATTTAAATGGAACAACTTGGGAACTTTTTAACCAACAACAACCTCCTAGATGCTCAAACAAGAAATGGATCATACACCTGGTCTAATAAGAGAAATGGAGAAGCATGCTTAAAAGAAAAATTGAATAGATTCACATATTCACAAGACTAGCTGGAAGATAACATAAGTTTAGAAGCAACAATTGTAACACCCCTCCATTTTGTGCTTTGTTAATCAGACAATGTTTTCTCTATGATGCCTTGTGTCTTGATTATGTTAATGATGTAAACTTCGTCAGTTAGTGATATTTTATTGGTGAAGGGGACAAGATTGTATCACTCGCTTGCGAGTGCCCTATGATTCCGAGATTTCCTCTTCACGGTTTGATTGATCATATTATGTATATATGCACATTTGACATGCTCTTTGTTGCAGGTTGGCAGGTACATGACATCGACTCCACCTGGTTTCCAGGTTTGAGCGTGTCCATTGACCAACGGAAATTAATTGGGAGATAGTAGCTAGGTTTTTTGTGTCAAGTCGTTACCCTAGTCACCATGTGTCGTCGGGTTGCAGTCGGGTTTGGTTGTTTCATGTTGCCCTAATCACCTTGGTCTTTAATTAAATTCAAGTTAAATGGCTTAGGTTGCTTAACTGTTGATTAAATTTATTTGGTTGTAATGCTAGGAATGTTATTTACTTTATTAATTAATTTAATTTAATTAATAAAATAATCTAATCTTGGATTAGATTTATTTTATTGATTAATTAAATTAATTGTGTGGAATTGATTAAGTTATTCCTTGAATTAAAAGTGTTAAAAGATTTAAATTAGTTTGTGTGAAAGGAAGGTTTTAAAATATGTTGAATTCTATTTAGAAATTGGAATTTTGTTTTGAGTTATTTAAAATTCAAAATATCTTCAAAATGCAATAACTTTGGGTGGAAAAGATATTTTAGGGAGTTGACTATATTTGGGGAACATAATTTTTTTTGGAGAAAAAAAATGTGAGGGAAAAGAAAACCCTCTTTTTGAAGGAAAATTGATTTGTTCATTGTGGGAGCAATTGGGCATGAAATTGCATGGGATCAACTGTATTTGGATAGGAATGGGGAAAGGAAGTGATGGTTGCGATCTCACGTGCTCTCGTTGCTTGTGTGCAAACATCCTCTCATTTGAATTTCTTGCTTGGGAATGGAGGTATTTTATCATTTCTTCATATTTATTTGATCTTAAATGGTTTGAATGATTCTAATTGTATTGGTAGTATGTTGGAATCCTTTCATGTATTTTATTTGAATCAAGTTGATAGTGTAGAATTTATTTTGAGAATTTTTTTGAGAATTTTCCCAAATACAAGGTTACCATGCCCAATTTTAAATTAGAGGCTCAAATTGGTGTTTTTATGTTAAAAGTGTGTTGTTGGACACTTTTGAATCAAAAGGGTATTCTTACATTATTTTATTTTTGAATTTTAAATTTTAAGCTTTTTCATACTTCATCAATGGTGGAACCTGGATATTTGTGAAAATTGGTTTAAAATTAATTGGTGTTTTTATGTTAAAAGTGTGTTGTTGGGCACTTTTGAATCAAAAGGGTATTCTTACATTATTTTATTTTTGAATTTTAAATTTTAAGCTTTTTCATACTTCATCAATGGTGGAACCTGGATATTTGTGAAAATTGGTTTAAAATTGATTGGTGTTTTTATGTTAAAAGTGTGTTGTTGGGCACTTTTGAATCAAAAGGGTATTCTTACATTATTTTATTTTTGAATTTTAAATTTTAAGCTTTTTCATACTTCATCAATGGTGGAACCTGGATATTTGTGAAAATTGGTTTAAAATTGGTTGGTGTTTTTATGTTAAAAGTGTGTTGTTGGGCACTTTTGAATCAAAAGGGTATGTTTACATTTTTTTATTTTGAATTTTAAATTTTAAGTTTTTTTTATACTTCATCAATGGTGGAACCTGGATATTTGTGAAAATTAGACTTTGTTTAAAAGTGGATTTTTGAGAATAATATTTCATATTATAATAGGGAATGATAGAAAATGCATATGAATTCTTTGAATGAGATCATTTCAGATCTATTCGCTTGTTCAAATTTCTGATTTGTTATTTTAGTGTAAAAATGTGATTTGATTTACTTTTGAGAATTTGCAAAGAATGGTAATCATTTAAATTGATTACATGCAATGTGTCCTCACGTGACTTGGATTTAAGAAATCCTAATATTAGCTTATTTAGCTGCTTAGAATGTTTTCTAGTGGTGTTTTCATTCATTCTCGGTGTATGGGCAATATCGTATGATTGTATATTTGTGAGTGTACTTTGGTTGTACTAAGTTTGGTTTCCAGAGGTTAGGGAACCCTTGATCGAGTTGTTTATTCTTTTGGAGTTATTTGTTTATGTAAGCCTTCCAGTTGTGTTATCTTGAAGTGATGTTATGTCTCTTGTGTTTTGTTATTGTCTCTCTTGGGTAGTGCATGAGATATGCTTCAAAAGAAACCTGGTTACTATGAATGGGTTGTGTGACCTTATGGTTTAAGGTTGAGTCTTGTTATCAGTTCTTTATGTGGGTTGTCATTATGTTAGTCAACCTTGTGTTAGCCTTGGGTAGTGCACGCTTTGGTTTCAGTTTTGGACATCGTAGTGATGTGTTACCTGTTGAGGTGTATTGATTATTTGTGATAAGTGTTAGTGCATTGTCTACCCTTGACATGTGGTTGAGTTATGTGTTGTCGATAGGGGAGTGGCTTTCAACGAGCGCCGGGCCCAAAGTGGTTCCAGGACAACTCATGTGAGAGTTAGTTAATTAAGTGAAAATTAAATAAATTACTAGGGAGAGAGTAGCTTTGAACATTAATAAGATAATTTAGCCTCGCTCATTGGCTCAAGGGATTGTACGAGACTTGAGATGAGTCGGGAAGGCCTAGAATGGCAAGATCGCTATCTTGTCTT
>VDFB02269354.1:74258-208359 GCA_007258455.2 Sequoia sempervirens | reverse complement strand
CTATTATCATTGATCGAAAGTGAAGAACTAGCAAAGAAAGAAAAAATATGATTGAAGAAAAGAAAGAAAGATTAAAAGAATGAGATTGCTAAGTTATGTTCTTGCAATGATGAAGGTTAAATACATAAACACTCTAACAAAGGATAGTTCAAAACATGTACAAAAAGATGCTTGAAAAATGATACATGACAAAATCTTGAAAGATAAAGTACAGTGAAAATGATGATTGTCTTCAAGTCAAGAGGAAGGATATTACATGACAAAGTTTCAATGTGCAAGAGTGGAAATTATATAAGAAAGATCATGTATAGAATGTTACAGAGAATTTGATGGCAATATGAAGAATGACAAGAGGTTATAGAAAGATGAAAAACATTCTTGCATAAAAGACTTGAGGCAATTAAAGAAAAGAGATTGACAATAGGAGAACTATAGAAAGGTGGAGAGCTACAATAAAATATAGTTATAAAGAGAATAGATGTCAAGAAAAAGGAATATTAGAGTAAGGAGGAGAATTATAAAATTCTCGTGAAAGAAAGAGCATTACAAGAAGTAAATAATCAAATCATGAAGAAAAGAAGTGCATTAAGTGTCCCTTTTCCACTGATATCAAAGGGGGAGAGATAGAGTAAGGGGAAGCTAAGCAAAAGGAGAAGATTATGAGGGTGTTTCCATCAATGACAAAGGGGGAGATTGATGGAAATGCTATCATTGATGTCAAAGATATAACATACAAATATTGTCATTGATGTCAAAGGAGATTGTTGAAATTGTCTATGTTAGAAAAAATATGATAATGAAGAGCAATGAATAGAAATAATGTACATTGATTATTATATCAAAAGAGTAGAAAATCAATGTTATGAAGACAAATGTGAAGACATTACTTAAGAATTTGTGAAAATTTTATTTTGAAGTCAATAATGTGAAACTTGTTTTAAATGTGGTTGATTCTCATTGTGACAAAGACCCATGTTAAAGGAAGGAATAGAGTGAACTGGTGTTTGATAGTCTTGACAGGTTAATTACCACATGAAAAAAAGAAAACAACCTGATGCCAAGTCAACACCCAAGCATCTAAAAGGAAAGGCATTATACTGTCCAACCTACCTCAGTCGACTATGAGAAACCATTTTATGAAGAATATTAAGTGTTTATGTTGAATGACCTGCTATTGTTTGGCGCCTCTCTTTGACATTTTTAAATTGAAATAAAATAAAATATTTTATGTGCTAAAAGGGCCAACCTCATACCTTGTGTGCCCATATTTTTATGGCAATTGAAAACAAAATAAAACCTTTTATTTGGTCCAACCCCATAGTGTTTTATCACCCAAATTTTGTGAGGGAAAATTAAATTAAATAAAAATTATAATCTATCGGTTGACCTAACTAGAGGGAGGTGATTGTTGGGTTGAAGAGGAATTTCAAGTGATATAAAAATATCTTTGGTGGATATTAAAGTAATCAATTCAATTAATATCTTCTAAATTATAACTAAGAAAAGGAGAAAAAAATGAAGAGTGTTTCAAATTCATACTAAAATATATATGCACCCCATATGTGAAGAGTAAAGGAAATTTTGTAAGAGTTTATGGAAGAGTTATAGAGAGGAATAAATGTAGGTTGAAGAGCAGATTGTAAATGAAATTTAGAATAGAAATCAGCAAGAAATAATTTAGATTGGTTTATTGCTATCCAAAACTCCCAGACAACAATTCCTATGCCCTAGTTTAAATTTAACAATCAATAGGGGAGAGGGGCCCATAGTGGAACAGGGTCCAATAGTGGGGATTGAAGTAGTCCACAGTGGGCCCCATAGTAGAGCATCTTAATATCCAATTGCAAAACACTTTTCATCCATAAAATACACAAACTAATAAATCATGTGATGCCACGTTAGTGCACCAATAAAACATGACTTAGGGCACCACTATCGGTCTCACTTTTTTTGGGGCCCTTTTTGGATACCTCAGCAAAAAAGCATGTTGATGTGGCATAATATTTGATTATGTGACCCTAAAATGAAATATAGAAGCACATGAGTTGCTAAATAAACTGTTGTACAAAATTGGGATTGATTTGAAATTTTCACATAAGATTTTGAAAAACGTGAAGTTAGGGTGCTCCACTATGGGACCCTCTCCCCGAGAACTCTAATTTTATTTTTTTTTGAAATTTTATGATCACAAACCAATTCCAATGTCCCCTTTTCAATGATCACTCTATCAACAATTTGTAGAATTTAAATTTAATGTTCCCCTATTCTAACACCCTCCCCTTATTTCTCTGCACATTTGTGATGCCCCAAAAAGACTTTTCAAATGCTTCTTATTTTCCCCCTTAAGTCTCATGCCCAACTCCCTTCAACTTCCAACCAACAAAGAAATTCAAAAATAAGATTGGGAAAAACAATTCAAATTTGTTATTATGAATTATCCTCTCCAAATTTCAACACCCCATGTGTTGGCAAAATAAAAATAAATGAAAGAATTGCAAGAAAAATAAATCTCTCCATCTTCATTGCATGGCAAAGGAATTGTGATGGAACTCATAATGTCACAATCATAAATTCACAATGCTCGGATACCAAAAATGATGGAACAATCTCACAAACACACACTCCCCCATTACTCACAAGAAAACCTCTATTTCATATCATTTTCAAAACATTATGAGAATAGCAACAAGCAGTAACCAATACACTCAACTTTATTGAATATTCTTGTCAAAACAAAATTACACAAAGCAACACTTACAATTATTGTCCTTGGATGGCCTCTTTGTTTTGAGCAAACAATTAACTTTAGTTCATATCCCTTTATTAAACTGGCGTGACTCTTCTTATGCCTTGCATTCAATTAATTTCACAAATACATTTTTTTACCTCTATATATGGGGTGATTATACTATGGGTTTCCTGTTGTTTACTTTGCATCATACGATGGATTTCACCGTGAGCTTGGTGTGATAGGTTTCTTTTCATTTTACAATAAAACTTAAGCTAAATTAAATGTCTAGAAAAATATGATTAATAAAACTAAACTAAATTATTATTACTTTTTAAAAATATGATTAATAAAACTAAATTCTAAAAAATATCATTAATAAAATTAATTTACTACCGATAAGGGTGTGGTTTGGTGGTCAAGTCACTTGGTTGTAGTGACGGCCACTAGGGTTCAAACCCTCGCTAGGCCAATGTGCTTGCAGGCCTTGTGCCTTTGCTAGGCCATTATGCTCATGGGTTTGGTTATTTCTTGTGGTTTCTTGTACCTGGTTCATAACTCCGGTCAAAAGTGTTTACCCCTAATAATATGGGTGCATTGCACCTTTATAAAAAAAAATTACTAAAAAATATCATTAACATGCAAAATAATCAGCCCTACTCAAAAAGGGTTTGTGCCTGGTAGGCATATCCTTGATGCTACCATCACAATACATGAACTAATTCACTCAATGAATAGGTGCAACTATGCTGGAATGACCCTTAAACTAGAAATTTCTAAGGCCTATGACAAGGTGATCTGGAATTTTGTCCTTAAAGTTCTTGCTAAGTTTGGTTTCAATCAATTAGTGATCAATCTTATTATGGAATATATTACTACTATTAAGTACTATGTTTTGGTTAATGGTTCACCTTTTGGGTTTTTTCATGCTGGGAGAGGAATTAGATAGGGAGACCCCCTATCTCCCTATTTGCTTATAATTGTGGTGGATGTGCTAAGCAGGAACTTCTCTAATACACTGACAAAGGGGTCCATAAAAGGAATTAAGGCTACTTCCACCCTTGGGCCAACTGTGATTCAAAGTTTTGTGGATGATACTTTTCTATTTGGGAAAGCCTCGGTAATGGAAGCCAGGAAATGGAAAAATTGTCTCAACAATTATGTTGCTTGCTCTATGCAATGCATTAACTACAATAATAGCATGATTTACTTCAACAATACTCCTAACCTGCAAAATCAGGTGACTATTGTTTTGGGTTGTCATAGTGGTTCTCTCCCCTCGGTTTATCTTGGGTTACCCCTAACTATCAAAGATGTCACTCCTGAGTTTTGGAATTCTATCCTTGAAAGGATTCAAAGGAAGCTTGCTGGGTGGAAAGGATCTTTACTTAGCCATGTTGGTAAGCTTCAGCTTCTTTTTGTTGTTCTTCAAGGTATCCCTATCTATTTCCTATCCATTTTTAAGATACCTAGATATATTGCTAACAAATTTGAGAAAATCCAAAGGTCTTTCCTTTGGTCAGGCACTGAGGAAAAAAAGAAACTCTCTTTGGTTAAATGGGATAAGGTTTGTCAACCGAAAAGTTGTGGTGGTCTTGGGATAAGGACCATTTCTAATTCTAATAAAGCTCTTATGTCCAAAGTGGGTTGGGATCATCTGAGGGATAGGAAGGACTAGTGTGAGATAATGAATGCCAGATACCTTTTGAATTGTTTGTTGATTGACTGCCTTTCGGAGGTCCACCCTACGAGATCCCTGGTTTGGAAGGGTGTTTGCAATCTTTAGGACCTTATGAGGAATGGGATCAAATGGAAGATAGGTAATGATAATAAAATCATATTCTGGGAGGATTCTTGGTTACTTGCCTCTCTGCTAGAATCTTCTGAGTCCGGGTTTCTTAAGGGTCGGGCACAACAAGTGTTTGGTATATATATTAGTGATTATCTTTTAGGACCCTTGAGAGCTAGGAAATGGAATGACATTAGCCTTTGATGTCCTTTATCCCCTAATTTGTGTCTTCTAGCCAAGATGTTACAGGAGTTACTCTCTCACCAGTATACCCCCTTCTCACCGTGGGGATGATTTCTTTGGATCCATGATAATACGAGTGATCTTATTGTTAAATTTACTTACAGATAGCTGACTGGTTAGGGTGTGGTCAATAATCTATGGAAAAAGGTTTGGAATAGATACATGATACCAAAATTTAACTTCTTTTGTTGGACTGTATGTCATAACAAAATTCTTACTCAAGATAATCTAAGGAAAAGGGGATTCCAGATCCCCAACAGATGCCTTTTGTGTAAATGCAACAAATAATCAGTTGATAATCTACTATTACACTGCCCTTTTGCTGCTGAGGTGTGGGAGATGGATTTTGGAAGGTTGGGGATACAGTGGATTATGTGTAAGGACATCATATCCTTTATTTTGAGTTGGTATGGACCCTTTACCCATCTGTTAACTGGTGAAATATGGAACCAAGTTCCTCCCATTATATGTTGGTGCTTATGGAAAGAAAGGAACAATAGGATCTTCAGGAACACTGAGATGAACCTGAAAGAGGTGTTTGGTATTGGAGCTCGGCTCATTGAGGAAAATATCTCTCTTCAAAGGGAAAACCTTAGATAAAGGTCCCACTCAGATGGAAATAAGCATAGCTAAAGATTGGCATCAGAACCTGAATGCCAATTCGTATGACAACTCCAAAATTCTAGATAGGAGAGCCACTATTTGGAAACCCCCTTACAGGCACTGGTTTAAACTAAACTTTGATGGGGTTGCTAAGGGCAACTCAGGCAGAGCAAGTATAGGAGGTGTGATCAGGGATCACAGAGGAAAGTTGGTGGCTGGTTATGTTGGGGGGATTGGTCTCCATTCTTCTATGATAGAGGAAGCTAGAGCGTTGTTAAAGGGCTTACAGATAGTTGTTTCCTTGGGGATAGAGAACCTGTACATTGAAGGTGACTCTAAGTCCATTATTGATGCTATTAATTTTGATAGACTGCTGGGGTGGAACACTAAGGATATTCTTCTTGACATTAGATTCCTTGTGTCTAAATTAAAATTAAAGGTGGTCAGTCATATTTATAGAGAGGGGAACCAAGTGGCCGATGCCTTAGCCAATTTTGGCTCTCACTGGAAATTTTCCAAATGCTGGCATGATTTAAGTCTACTTCTGCCAAATATTCAAAGTATTATAGTGAAGGAACAAATCCCTTACTTGACCCATGATGAAAAAACATGTTCTTAGCTAGATTTTTGGGGGGTCCACCAGCTTTTTTGTTGGGCTTTGTGGTCTTATTATTTTGATGAGATGGATGATTAGCTATATCAATGGGATGCATACCAAGTGGATTTCTTCAAATTATAGGATGGAGCCCATTTGGAAAAAGGAAATCATGTTTTCCTGCAACAAGTACCGATTAATTAATTCTAAGCTGGACCATACTTGTCTTAATCTCCTTATGGGGATTTTCGTAAGATCGTGGAGTTTCAAATTTTGTGTTTCCAAATTTGATGTGACTTGTAATCATGAGACAAAGCTCCTTTTTGGCTTTTCTTTATCTGCTATTCTGGTTTTGCGCCTTATAGCTTCTATCTATGGTATAACTAAAATTGACCAACCCCTAATTGCTATCAATTTAGAGATTTCTAACTATGGCCCCATGGCTATTCTGCCTAGTTTTCAGTATTTTTGCTATGTGGAAGGTAATCCTTCCCTGTTGATCATGTCCTTTTTTCTTAGCCATTTATGTGAGGAAATCCTCATTAATTCCTATGCTAATATTGTTACTGGGAAATTATTAACTCATGTGTGTGAGCTATCCTTAGGCTTGATTACCTAAGATTGTCATTTATGGCTTAAATTCCTTATTGTGTGGGTGATTTTTCACCTTGCAATTATCTCTAACATTTTGTTTTTTCAGGGTTCCTGGTTATACTGTGCGCAATGTAGAATCATGGGGGGTGATAGGGTGCAAATGAAGCTAGATAATTATAGTGAATTTTACAAGGATCTGTTGGTCTGGAATATTTGTGTTGATGGTGGCATTGCTCCTCTGATGGAGAGACTTGTGGGCCATGACCATAATTTGTAGACCCAGTTCGTTAACTCTTGGAAGAATTGACATGTGTCTCTGGGAGGCATCTCCTTTACAGTGGATGAGGAAGTGATTACACAGGTGACGAGTCTCTAGTGCTCTAGCATGAAGCTTCCTAAACATTCAAAGACCTAGGACAATGTTAGTATATATGGACAAATTCTTTGTGGGAGATGAGAAGTCGGTGCGCAACCAGTCTGGGTTTGAACGAGAGGATCTTCCTTAGCTATGGAACTAGGTGTGTCTTGCACTGATGAAATATGCTACGCTGGAAGGAAGGTACAAGACCTATTACTTCTACCATTTTCCCTTGTTAAATCACCTTAGGAATAAATTTTTACTAGGCTTTCCCTTTTTTCTGCTAATGGACCTTGAAAACTCGGTCGAAAAATGTGTGGAGTCTACTGCTTTAAATCCCAATGAATCTACTCCCCTCCTGCTCCACTAGGGTCTTATCCTAAGACTACCACTTTCATCTGGCTTTATGCCCTTTGAAACCCATTTCGGCCATCCGAATTGAGGAAATTGAGCCCCTCATTGAGACCAACTTACCTCTAGCCAATTATAAAGGCCATTTTAGGAAGAGTCACCCGGTTCCTATTGATTCTCAAAAACCTAAACTTGCTACCAAAAAACTTAAGGGTATTGAGGGAGCTGCCCAAACCAGTGCGGTGGTGAGCCTGTGTGACCTCAAGTCTACCCTTGCTAAGACTTCCAGTAAGCATGCCCCAAAAATGAAAGGTAAGGAGGAGAAGGAGCCTCTGAATAAAGGGAAAAATGTTGTGAGCAAGGACTCGTTGGGTGATATGGTGGTGGCAGAGAATGTGATTATTGGATGTGATGCCATCATTTGGCACTTTGGAAGGTTGGAAAAGAACAGGAAAAAAGTGTAAGTTAGGGATTTGGACACTGAAGAGGAGTTGTAGGACAATAAAGATAGCAAAGTTGAAGAGGTGTTAGAAGGCCAAGAAGGTGAGAAAGCCAAAGGTCTCTCATCCATTCCTGACAAGGGTAAAGCTTAGAAGAAGGTTTTGGCATATCACTCATCAGAACAACTAGATATTGAGCAGAATGATCCCGACTACACTATGGGTAGAGGGGAGGAGCTCAGTGTGCTGAAAGAAGAATGGACAAAATGGACAAAAAATTCAACGGTTTGACCCATTTCATGGTCAAATTAGTTCACTATGTCACTAGTACCATGTCGGCTATCATGAAGTATGACATGGAGATGAAGAAGGCTGAAGACCACCAGGAGTGGATTGGTGATGATTTGGTTCAACTTCTATCAAAGAACTGGGAGAATACTAGCTAGTTTGCTGCTGGTTTGTTGTTGTTCCGAGTGTTGTTAGTTTGCATCTATTTTTGTTTGGTGTTTTATTTTGTTGCTTTTTTGATCTTGGACTCTATTGACCCTTGTGGCTCTCTGTGAAGGGTACAACACCTTGAAAATGCTACTTACTTTATCAAAAACATCTCCAAAATAAAATTAACTTACTAAAAAATATCATGAATAAAATAAAAATCCAATTTATTAAAAAATATTATTAATAAAATTAAAAAAAACTAATTTACTAAAAAATATCAATACCATGTAAAATAATTAACATCTCTAACACACAAAAATTACTGAAAAATATTATTAATAAATTAAAAAAAATTATTGAAAAAATATCATTCACAAGAAAAATAATTAACATCTCTAAAACAAAACTAATTTATTGCAAAATATCATTAATAAACTAAAAAAAAACAATTTACTAAAAACTATCATTAGTAAAATAAAAAATTAAAGTAATTTACTAAAAAAATCATTAACATGCAAAATAATTAACATCTCTAAAAAACTATATTATTCAAAAATATCATTAATAAACATAAACAAAACTAATTTACTACAAAATATTATAAATAAAACTTAAGAAAACCTAATTTACTAAAAAATGTCATTAATGAAACACAAAATCTCATTAATGAAACTACAACTAAACTAATTTGCTAAAAAGTATCTTTATTAAGGTATACATAATATTTTGAACAAGAACAAAGCTTTTGGGGCCAAGCTTACTTGGAAAATGTATACAAAACCAAAGGCCAAATGGTGCAAGATAATGCAAGAAAAGTACTTAGATAATGTAAACCTGACAAGAATTTTGACAATTGCTGACCTGCCCAAGGGATCTGCCATGTGGAATTTTTTGCTTATGTGGAATTTTTTGCTTACTTGTAGGAAACTCATTACATCATATTCTACATGGCAAGTGAATAATGGAAAAAGTGTTAAATTCTGGTTAGAATCTTGGAATGGGAATCCTCCAATATAACAATATTGGAACTACAAGATGTAAGAACAATCTTAACATAGGCTTGAGGTGAAATTTTTTTAAACTATGTACAATCTGTAGATGTTTTGATAGGGAAAGTTGTTTGGAAAAGTATTCCAAGAAGCTTCTTAATTGTAGAGCAATGTGATCAGATGAAAAAAGTGTTTAATGAAATAGTGGTGTACCTCTCAACAAAACTAGATAGAGTTATTTGGGTTGCATCAAAATATGGTGTATATTTAGTGAAGCAAGGGTATGCAATTCTAAACCAATCCAAGAATAGAACGACTTCTCAAAGAGATTTTTCATTTTAATGGAACAACAAAGTTCTACCTAAGTTTGGGAGCTTTGCTTGGCTGATAATAAAAAGAGAATTTTAACAAGTGATTGGTTAACAAAATTGAAAATAAAATATCCTTTTAAATGTCCATTATGTGAAGAAGTGCTTGAAATAGTAGATCACTTGCTCCTCCAGTGTATTTTTGCTCAACAATGTTGGGATTATGTTAAGAATAAGTTAAATCTACTTGTTCCTCTACCAAATACAATATGAGAGTTGTTTTAGAGTTGTCCTGTCTTATATCAATCATCTTTTTTTGCATGTCTATGGAAAGTGGTTCCTACATTAGTCATCTAGAACATATGGTGGGAATGTAATTGGCGAATTTTTAGAAATCTTAAATCATTAGTTGATGCTACAAATGTAAAGATTGAAAAGGAAATAACTGAGGTGGTTAATTCAAATGTTCAAAAGAATAGAACCATCAATTCACTATTCACAAATTGGGATGATTTTCTTTTAAAGAATTGGAAGGGGATCAAATTCCCATCTAACAGAAGCTTACATAAAAGCATCAATAAAAAAGTGGATAGAAGCATAATTAAATGGAAGGCTCCACAAGTAGAATTTGTAAAATTAAACTTTGATGGTGCGTCAAGAGACAATCTAGGCAGTTCAGGGGAAAATTTTTGCATTAGGGATTCATCTAGGAAATTTTTGGCAACAAGTTCATTACATCTTCAAAAAGGAACTAATAATATTGCATAAGAAAAAGCACTACTTCTAGGATTAGAACTAGCATTGAAACTAGGGATCACAAGAATACATGTTGAAGGGGATTTATTGATAATTGTAAATGTTTGCAAGGAGAGAAGAATACATAATTAGAATTTAGGATATATTTTGCAAAAAGCATGGTCCTTGTTAGATAAATTTCAGGATTTTTTAATATCACAAACATATAGGGAAGGTAAAATATTGGCAGTTAGATAAATTTCAGGATTTTTTAATATCACATACATATAGGGAAGGTAAAATATTGGTAGACTTTCTAGTTCTTAGGTATGGGATGTGATGCACAGGAAATAAACATCACTAATGATGCTAACAAAATTAATGCATATCCAAAGTTAGCATAATTAGCAATGCAAGAAGCATTGTCCACATAGAAAGTTTAAGTTGGTAATGTAAGGTCATGATAGTTTGTAATGAGGTGAAAATGAAATGGATAATTAGCACATTTAAATATAAGAGTGTTTTAAAAATTATGCATGCCATGTTAAATAATCAAGCATACCCTTCCACAACATGTGCTAAGGTTATGTTAGTGTACAAATGTGCAAGATAGCATTACAACTTTCCACACATATGTGATCAGGAATGAAGTGGCGGAGGCATGATTACAATGGGATAGTTTAAGGAATAACAAGTACTAGGGTTATCTAAAATATGGGAGTCCTGTTAAATATTTTTAGCTAAGTAAAGTTGGTGAGAAATTGGAGTAGGGATAAATGGAAAGTTTAGTTTGGTTTCCATGTAATTAGTATCATTTGAGTGTGGAAAAATCTTAAAATTTTGGAGGTGGCAAGGTACTTGTGGGCAGTTGATGCATGAGAAATATTGTTACGAAGGTTGAGAGGATTACATGATGTGAGGAGAAGGATTGTAATCTTTTAATGCTAATGTGTGTTTGTATGGTTGCAGGTTCGAGGTGCTAAATATTATGTTTATTAATCTGGAGCTAAGTTTTAAGTGCAAGTTGGCAAGCTTAAATGTACTTCACAACATAGTATTAATAATATTTGACAAAACTAGCTCGACAAAGGAGATTTCAAGTGTGTCGACGACTCTTTATTAGATTGATTGAATGCTACTTTCAAGGTCATTATTAATAGTTCACTTTTGGGTCTAGTTCGTATGGCCAGCAAAGGTGGTATTCACAACAAGATACGCTTTGCAGGATGGCGACTAGCAACATGGAATACATGTCGAGGAACTATAGAGCTAGTTTTCTTATGCTAGCTTGGGAGCAACCATTTTTTAGGTATGGTTGAGAAGGAAGAACTCCAACAATATTTCAAGGTAAATTGCTCTTAAATTGCTCTTCAATTTACACTTGCATAAAATCTATAATTGGAGAGGAAATCTTAAGCTTGCGGAATCAAAGAATCATTTTCCCTTCAAATTTGGTGTCCATATTTGTCTCCAACACAGTTGATTTGGTAAATGATTATAACTTGGTGCAAAGAATTGTTAACAAGACTATCAAAGAGATATATTTGGAGAATAATTCCTTACTTAAGAGCATTTAATCCTATGACATTTGGCAGGGAGAGGCGTACGTTAGAGGCCTATTTCCCAGGCATTATCCAATTCACAAGAACAAGTACATAGAATTTTTTGAATCAATGAAAATGTTAGTCAAGATGGATTGTTCAGGGTGTTTGTACAAAGCACTTGCTAAGTATTAGTTTGACCTAGGAATAGAGGCAATTATCAAGTTCAAGAAGAAATATCATGCAATAGCAATTCTATTGTCACATGAGTGTGTTCAAGAGAAACAACCAAGGGTTCTCTAGCAAGTTCCAAACATCAATGCGATAGTGCACTCACACTCTTTACCAAATAATCGAGCTATGACTATTGTTAATGAAGAAGTAGTGGAAAATTATGTTTAGGACCCATTTGTAAGGGTTGATTAGTGAAAAATCTTTTGTTCATGTCTGTATTTTTGTATATGTTGCATACTATGCCTCTAGTATAATGTATTATGTAAATATTAACTTAGTGGGTAAGAATAGTTAGTGGGGTAATGGGAGTATCATGAAGAAGATCAATGTGTATAACAATTTTTTGGCAAGTTTGTTAAGGAAAGCTAGCTTCACATGTTGATCGTTATAAGTCATCTTTTGGTATATGCTAGATATATTTGGTCTCTATGTAATTAAACTATCTTTATGTTCATATATATTACAAGAAGCTAGCCTTTTGCTAAATAAAAATAAAACTAATTTATTGAAAAATTCCATTAACATGTAAAATAATTAACATGTGTAAAACAAAACCACATTACTGAAAAATATCATTAACATGC
This sequence comes from Sequoia sempervirens, assembly GCA_007258455.2. NCBI lineage: Eukaryota > Viridiplantae > Streptophyta > Pinopsida > Cupressales > Cupressaceae > Sequoia > Sequoia sempervirens. Next base: position 195,829 of record VDFB02269354.1, on the reverse strand, counting down.
AAAAATAATTAACATCCCTAAAACAAAACAAATTTACTAAAAATATAATTAACATACAAAATAATTGATATCTCTACATCAAACTAATTTACTAAAATATATTATTGATAAAAATAAAAGAAAAATAATTTACTATGCAATACCATTAATAAAACTAAAACAAAATTAATTTAATAAAAAATATCTTGAATAAAACTAAAGCAAAACTAATTTCATGAAAATATCATTAATAAAATTTAAAAAAAAAATCTAATTTACTAAAAAAATATCAAAAATATTATTAATATAGCTAAAATAAAATTAACTCATTGCAAAATATCATTAAAAAAATAATTTACTAAAAAATATTATTAGTAAAACATAACTAATTTACTAAAAAATATTTTTTGAGTTGGTTTCTTATTGTTGTTGTCTTTTTGTCGCAGTTGTGTTTTGTTCTAGTTCCATGCTCTAGTCAAAAGCATTCTTAGTGTGTTGTTCTTTCTAGGCTCACTGTTGGTGAGTCTCGCTTTTTGTTGACTCACTTTTTGTGAGTCACCTCTCTCTGCCTCTATGGCTGCTCTATAATGGGTACAAGCCCTTGTCGTTTTAATCTAATCAAAACTAATTTACTAAAAAGTATCATTAACATGTAAAATAGTTATCTCTAAAACAATACTAATTTACTACAAAATATCATTAATAAAACTAAAACAAAACTGAAATTTGGATGGAATTTACCTATACGCAGGAAGGGAATTTGTAGGTATGTGGCCTACAGTAGGTTGTAGCTTGTATGTTACATTTTTCTTTTGCATGTGCACAGAATTGGTGGGATCGGCAATCAAAGGCATTGGTTCTACTAGGAGTGAGTTTTTTCTTGGTGTTCGAGGGTTGGATTTTTTATTTGGGGTTTTTGTGAGGATTTTTTGTGATTTTTTTACTATTTGGTTTATGCATGCAATGTTAGGGGTTTTGGGTAGGTATAAGGAGGCATTTTTTGGCCCCATTTTTTATGTCTATAGCCTCAAGTGAAGCCATTGGATTTAATAAAAATATGGATTTTAGGGCATCTTTACGTGTGAATAGCTCATCCTCGTCAAAGCTTGTTTTTTCTAATAATTTCCTTAATAAGGCTTCGAGGTGGAGGGGATGGCTCCATTTGGGGGCTCTCGTATTCCAAAAACTAATGGATGCTTGTAGAGGAGGGAGTTAGGATAGGAAAATCTCAGTGATTCAACCTGACACAATAGTGGAGGATGTTGATTATTTTTTGAAACATACTTTAAATATGTAAATTCATGGGGTTCTATGTCTCTCTTCCATTTGTGGAGTCCTAGGCTAGCTGAACATAGAATCTTAAGGGAAAAATGGAGGTGATTTTGATGGATAATAAATTTTTTGTGGCAGTTTTTAACTGCATAGCTAATCATAACAAATTTTTTGAGGGGGGGCCTATTTTCATAACCAAATTGGTTTGTTCATCAAGCCATGGAATGCTATATTTAACACTTTGAAGGAGCTCCCGAATCAAGTTCTTTTATGGGTGTGCCTCCCTTGGTTCTCGTTCGAATTCTATAGGAATGAAATTTTGCATATGGTTATTATGTTGTTGGGAAAGTCGGTGGGTCCTTCTCAACAAACATTGGATAAAATGTGCTTACTTTTGCATGCATTTGTGTTGAAATTGATTTGAGAAACCCCCTTCTAGATTCTTTAGAAATTTGTGTGCATTTGTCTTCATGGGTGCAGTAGCTCAAATACGAGGCTCTTCCCTTTCAATGTTGGTTGTGCCATGAGTATGGTCATCTGGAAAAAATAATGTCCTAGGTTCCACTCTTTAGAGCCCCATCTTAACCAGCCCCCATGTCACCCTTCTAAGGAGGACAATGGAAAGGCTCCTATCTTAGGTGAAGTGGCTAATAAATAAGGTTTTATTCTTTTCAAGTCCCATAATAGGAACAAAGGAAAAAAAAAACCTTCAAGGAGAGACAGGGGGAGGAATTTTTCAATCGCTTTGATGTGCTGGATAACCTCAACGAACAAGAGGTGAACCCTGATATGATGATTTTGGAATTAGGTGTCTTGGAGGTGGATCATGAGGGTACTAAGTTCATTGATTTTTTAGAACATTCAAGAGGGTGGTATGTCATTAGCTCAGATGGATATGGATCTAAATCCTATGGTTTATGTAGCTCTTGTGGCCTTTGTTTCTATGGAAAGTCTTGAGGATTCGATCTTGGTTGAGACCACACCCCCTCTAGAGAGGAAGATATCAGATTCAAAGAAAGGGAATAATGCTTCTCCTTAGGGCTTCTTCAAAATAATCCAAAGAAAGGGTTTCCCAAGAAACCCTCCAAGGTTGGGAGAAAGAAGGATTTGGATAAAATTAGGCTTATGGGCAAGATGTTGGTGGAGTCAAGGTCTATCAAAACTCTTAACTCCCACTTTTCCAACTCTTCGAGATGATTATTAACTCATGGAATGTGGAGGGCTTGAATAATGGCCCTCAATTAAAAGTTTTTCATGATTTGGTGTGAAGTCATTCACCAAATATGATATTTATTCAGGAAACTAAACTTTTAGTGGAGAGTATGTGTAGTTTGGTGCCAAAAATTTGGTGGCATGGCCACTGCCAGTGTGTTGGTGCTCAAGATAATGTTGGGGGTGTGGCTTGCTTGGAACTCATTGAATATCTGCCCTCTTTGGTGGATTTCTAGTAAGTATTTTATCTTTGTGGTTGCTTCGAGTCTAGAGTTTGGAAAGAATATTCTTTTATCTAATATTTATGCCCCAACTGATATGCTTGGAAAGTTACATCTACGGTCTCATATTCAGTTTAATTGGTGTATTTCTCCTCTATATCCTTGGATTGTTGCTGGAGAATTTAATGCTATTGCTGATTTGGAGGGAAAAAGGGGAGGAATGCTGAGGTTGGAGACATCGACTTTTCTTCTCAAGGAAATTATTTCTTACTTAAATCTAGTGGATATAAAACCTAGTAGTGGTCAATATACCTAGAATAATAGGTGTGGTAAGGATTGTATTGTTGAGAGGCTTGGTAAGTTCCTAGTCTCTTGTTTCTAGATTAGTGGATCTTGGACTATCAGCTCTAAGATATTGGATTGGAGGGGTTTTGATCATTGGCCAATTAAGCTATCAACTTCATTGGCTCATGTTGCTAAAAATACCTCTTTCAAGTTTCAACTTATGTAGTTGTGGGAACCTTCTTTGCAGGATCATATGGTTGAGCGATGGCACCGGGTAGACCTAATTTGGCACTATAATGTACTATTTTTTCAATCAATTATAATTTGTGAAGTATCAACTCAAGAGATGGAATAGGTAGTGTTTTGGAAATATCTTCCATGCTAAGGTTGTTGCTCAGGCTATTTTGGATGTTATCACCCATGAGATTAGGGAGCATGGCCTTTCTGATGAATCTCTCAAGGAGTCAAAGACTTTGAAATATTTGGAGGAGTGTGAGCTACGAGAGGAGATTTTTTGCAAACAAAAGGAGTAGATTGAGTGGTTGCAGGAAGGGGATATAAACACAACTTTCTACTCTAACTCTATGAAGGCCAAGAGACATATTAATTGGGTCCCTTATCTTGTAAACTCTAGGGTGATCCTTTCTGCAGAAAGTGATTGGTGCTTTTGGTTTTGTTGAGGAGTGGGTATCATGGGTGATAAGTTGTATCATGACTACTTCCTTCTTAGTGTTGGTTAGTGGGGAGCCCTTCACCTTGTTTGAGGTGTCTAGAGTTCTTTGTCAAGGAGACACTTTGTCTCCTTATTTATTCTATTGGTTGAGGGTCTGGGGAGAGTTATTCAGAGTCATGCTAAACAAGCATTAATCCAAGAGTGGAATTGGGGTAATGGCTTGCCTTCTCAGCTACATTTGCAATTTTTTTGATGAAACCACTTTGATGGGTGTGGTTAAGATCAGAGAAGCCACTAATTTCTGCAAGGTGTTGTATATTTACCTTCCAGCTTTAGGATAGTAGATCAATGAAGGTAAATCTTCTATATTATTTTTTAACACTCTTGTGCTTACTCAACAATGGATTGCCCATATTTTGAGATTTCAAATTGGTCATTTTCCTTTGACCTATCTTTGAATTCCTCTCTCTACTGGTATCCTACCTAGGGGATCTTGGCAAAGTATTTTAGACAATTTTCATGTGAAATTGAATCATTGGACCCATAGGTAGCCATCTTTTGTGAGGTAGGTGTTGTTTTTAAAGTTGGTGGTGCAGATTCTTCTCAATTTTAGGTGTATGCTTTAGGTGGCTCCTCTAAGCTTTATCAAGGATTTGGACTCTCTCACTAGGAAATTTTTATGGGCTGGTAGTTTGGCATCTTCAAAGTGGATTATTGTGAAGTGGGAGATTGTTTGTAGATTGAAATATTTGGGTGGTCTTGGGCTATGTTGGGCTAGTCTAACTAGTTTGGATTTATCAACAAAACTTTATTGGAGACAGTGCATTGAACAAGATCATGTCTGGGCCAAGATTATCTCTAATAAATACCTGAAGGGGGTGGTGGAGGATGAGGTACCTCAATTTCCATTGATGGGTAAAGGTTTTTTTATTTGGGAAATGCTTAAAAAAGGAGCCAAGCTAATACAGGATGGTTTGTTTTGGATTTGCAATAGGAGTTCTAATGCTCTCTTTTTGTATGACTCTTGGGATAATTTTTCCCCAATCATGACCAAGCATCCTAATTTATAGGATCTTTGTCATCACTTTTTGGAGGCTGGTTGGTCATGGGTTGACGATTTCAAATCTACTTAGTTTTTTGGGAAAGTGGAAGTGTTTAGATGGAAGGACCCTAGTGAGTGGCCTATTGGGGGATTGGAAGAGGATTGGGCTGAGTTAAGAAATATTCTAGTTGGTAGAGAGTGTATCTCAATCAAGGAGAGGTATATTTTGGATTAGAGTCTAGACCCCAAGGGGTTTTACATGGCCGCTAGTGGTTATCAGGAGCTTATTTTTTGGAAGTGGAGGGGATGGAAGTTTCTTGGAAGAAAAATGTTCGGAATAAGTTTTCTTAGCTTAAATGTAATTGCTTCTTGTGGAGTTTATCCTGGAATAGATTCTTGACTTGGGATAATCTTCAAAAGTGGGGTTTTTAGGGACCATCTATATGTGTTCTTTGTGGCTATTATGAAGAAGATTTGTCCCATTTGTTTTACCACTACCATTTTTCTAAGCTTATTTGGTAGCTTTATTGGGGTATTTGGATACATCCCTATGTTCATGCTTATTCACTGATCAAATTCTGGAGTAGTTTAAGGAGGCCTCCGACATAAGTTTATTTCCTACAAATAGTTTGGAAAATAGGTCCCACTTTCATCCTCTGGCAGATTTGGCTTGAGAGGAATCATAAGAATTTTTGTGGAAGTAAGTTGATGATTCAAAAATTCTTGCAGAGAGTTGGTAGGATTCAAGAGACCATGGAAGCTAAATGTGAAGTGTCCTTTCATTTGAAGAAGGGGTATGAAGAGATTGTGAATAGCTTGAGCCCACATGGTCTGCATTTGACTATTTTTGTGTTTGAAGGAATCGTCATTCCAAAAAGGGTTCAGAGAGATGGTGGTTGGATCACTCCTTCAATGGATGTTTTAAAGATCAATAATGATGGTTCTTCAAAGGGTAATCTTGGGCTTGCTAGGATTGGTGGAATTGGAAGAGATAGCTTTGGAAAGGACACATTCTTCTTCTCCATTCATAAGGGGCAACAAACCAATAACTTCATGAAAGGTTTGATGATTCTTTTTTATTGAGAGAGCTTGGGCTCTTGGATGGCACATTATCATCTATGAATCAAACTCTCAAATCATTGTTAAGTTATTGACTGAGTGAAAGTTGGATAGAGTTAATTGGCAACTTGCCCCTATTGCTAGGTAGATTTTGAGGCTAAGTTCCATGTTTGAGTTTGTTTCTTTTACTCACATTCCATGTGAGTGGAAAAGGGTTGTTGATTGTTTGGCTAAATGGGATTCTAAGCATGTTGGAGGCTGGTAGGTTGAAAGTTGGGAGCAATATCCCAAGATTATTCCCAAAATTTGAAGCAGCTAATCTCAGAGGATATGGTTGGATGATTCTTTTTAGTTGGTTGGCCTTGTTGAGTGTTCTGCTCTTTTGGTGAATGTTTTCTATGTTCAAGGCTCTTGGTTATCTCTCTAGGTGCTTGTTTTGGACCCTGACTACTATGTACTAGTGATTTTCTAGATGCAATAAAAATTTTATTCTCTTTATTCAAAATAAAACTAAAATAAAAATAATTTACTACAAAATATCACTAATAAATTAAAACAAAACTAGTAATTACTAAAAAATGTCATTAACATATCTAAAGCAAAATAATTTATTAAAAATTTACTATAAAATATCATTAATAAAACTAAAAAACAAATTACTTAAAATTTCATTTTATTTATTTATTTATTTAGATTGCAAGAATCGAGTAGCCCCCCCTACAAACTATAGTGTGTCTAGTAAAAAATTTTCATGTGACCAATGACGTTGGCATGACACCCCTCCAATATCATGAGAATGGGAGGAGAATAGACCTCATGACCTCTTTCCTGTAGTAGGATGTTTTAGCAAATCAAGCTAGGCCCCTAACCCCTGCTTAAAATATTATTAGTAAAACTAAAGCAATACTAATTTTCTTAAAAAATATGATTAATAAAACTAGAATTCTTTAAAATATTATTAATAAAACTAACTTACTAAAAAAATATCATGAATAAAATAAAACAAAACTAATTTACTAAAAGAATTATTGATAAGTCATCTTATGCTCTGCTCGTGAATACCCTACATACGAATGCGAAAAAGATCATATTGCAAAATCAAGAATATTACTTTTTAGCAACTTTGTTCAAAAGGTGAATATTTCAAAGTAGCGACAAGACCAAAGCAAAAAATTATCAGATCATGAAGGAATAAAAAAGATAAGGGAAGAATAAGAATAAACATCAAATATCATGTATCCAAGAAGAAGATAGAAACTAAGGGATGAAAGACCAAGAACATACTTTAGGGTCACGCATTATATAACATTGCCCAATAACCTAGAAATTAAACCAAGAAGAAAACAACACCAAAATGAGGAGAAGGCTATCAACGGAAATAAATATGACCAAGCCAAGGAAATAGAAATAAGAATTTGTTGATACAATCAAAAGAAGCACTTATCAACATCAATGATTTAAAAGCCTTGGGCATAAGCAATATCTCCAAGATCGATTTAGTATGGAAAATAACAAAAGTATGAAAAAAAAGACCACAAAAAGGATAAGGGAAAGGGAAATTCCAAGAAAGTGGCAAGGGAAAGAGAAAAGAAGAATGTAAGGAACCCTAAACCAAGACTAGAATAAAAAATAGAAAGCCTAGATAACCAAAAATTGGAGCCACTAGAAATAGATGTTGCTAAAGAAATTGAAGAAGATATAGAAATGCTCAAAAAAGTGGCCATCCTTTGTAAGATCATAGGACCCAGAAGGGTAAGGAAGTAGATAGAAAAATGGACACGAAAGAACATTGAAATAAATCATGACATAAAATTCTTACCGAACAACTTCTTCATAATATTTTTTCTTAAAGAAGAAGAGAGAAATGTTGTTTTAGAAAAAGGTTTGAAGGATTTGGATGGATGCCTAGTCTATATGCAAAAATGGGAAGATAATTTCAACCCAAGGATGCAAGGTGTTTACAGCAAGACCAAATGGATAAGAATGTACAATCTCCTAGTCAAATACTGGTCATAAGAGTGTCTAGAGAAAATAGGAAGGATATTGGGCACATTGTTGGAAATTGACAATAAAGTGCTTAAAGAAAATTATTATCTATATGCCAAACTAAAGATAGTAGCAATAAAATAGATCCCTAAATAAATAAAACTAAAATCAAAAGCAGGGATTTGGTAGCAAGAAATTGAAATAAAAAAATAGGTATCTTATTGTATAAATTGCAATAGGAGGAACCACAAAACAAAAGATTGTAAAGCTCAGCCAAAGACCAAAAAGGTATGGAGGAGGAAATATAGGGAGAGAGGGGAATCAAAGAAAGAAGAACTTAGCAGAGAAAAATAAAAAAAACCAAGAGAAGAAGGAAGTGCCAAAAAAAGTAGAATCAGATAAATTAAAGAAAAGGTTAGAAAATGAGAAAGAAGAAGAGAAGACGACATATGAAACCATATTAGAAGGTGAACTAAACATCCATCAATAGGAAGCTGAAGATTATCTCATGTCAAAAAGCGAGAATGAAGATTGGGAAGATCTACACATAATAGAAAACAAAAATATATCCCAGACCATGGCTTGATATTTTGAGCCAACAAAGCAAAAGAAGAACAAAAAAGGAAGGAAAACAAATAGACTAAAAAGAGAAGAAATAGCAATGGAAAAGTGCCTAAAAAGTATAAAGAACTTCCTAAAGGAAAAGATGGGAGGAGAGAACTCCCTATTGGCATATGGCTTCTAGTGTTGTCATTGATGGCAACCTAAGTCATTATTGTGATCCGCAAATAAGGTTTTGTTCATTCTGGTAGGCAGAGTAATGAACAGAGTATTACCAGAAGTGAAAATGAAGAACATGGTATCCGGTTAGTATGTCGATCTGTATGTTTCACCAGATTATCATTTTGAGTTGTGGATCTTGGGGAAGGTTGTTAAGTATCTATTTTATCTTATTGTCAAGTTTTGTGAAGCTGCATTAATGAGTGTATAAGTTAGTAGATCCAGAAGGATGATTTTATGTTTATCAGCTCATGGTGGCCAACTTGGTGAATGTAGCATGTCACGGATGTATAAGGAGTAATTGTTTAATTTTTATATGTTCGAACATTTTGATTTGGGGCCACAACATAGCATTAGCCGACTTTGATGGGTATGCATCAAATATTAAATGTGAATTGAGCCGACTATTGGGAAATATTTTTATTTTGCTAAAGCCAACATATAGTGATTCAATTCTTGCTAGTAGATATATATAAGAGATTGTTTAATTCATTTTGTTGTAGAGTTTGTGTATGTTTGAAGTGTGCGAATAACAGAAGGGTTGTTGAGCGATTTGGCATAGTTTCACTTGTGCAGAAGAGGATTTTTGTGAGTGAATTAAGGTAGAGTAGAGCAAAGTACAAAATCAAACAGAAGGTCTAGAATCCAATCTATGAGCCTCACTAGAATTGAAACTAGGAATTTGTAGATGTTATTCTCTCAATTCATTTTTTTTTAATCCAAATATATTATAAAGCAATGAGCCTTCCTGATTTTGAGTAGTGAGCTCTAGGCAGTGTGCCTGAATGCATGTCTATTCCCCTTTTTCTTCATACTTTTAACAAAGTATAAATTATGGATTAACCTCCACTGTGGTTTTTCCCCTAACAGGGTTTCCACATAAAAATATTGGTGTTATGGTGTTTTGATTGTTTCCTTCATGTGCTTGCATCTTTACTTTTGTTGAAATGTTGTAAATGGTTTAAGATCTAAATTGAAATTCAAATATTGTTGAACACTGATTCACCCCCCCTCTTAGTGTTCCTTGAGTCCAACACTCCCAACAAGAAGAACCATGATTATTACAATGTGGAATGTGAGGGGCTTAAATGGCCTAGATAAAAGATTCCTAATAAAACGTTAATTGGGAAAAACTGAGGCAAACATTCTTCTATTGCAAGAAACAAAAAATGAAGATGTGAAAAAAAGACTAATGCATATAGGTGGTTGGGAGGAAGCCTTATCAAAATCCTTTGGGTTAGTAGGCGACCTAGGGGTTCTATGGAGATCTAATTCAGTAATAGTGTATATAATGGTCAGAGAAACAAATTGGATGTTATGTGAGGCCAAGATCCTTAAGAGTAATACACAATGCTACATCTTCAACATTTATGGACCTACTAGAAATAAGGACAAAGAAAAACTATGGAATACCCTAAGTCATAAGTTAACAAAGTTAGGGAGAAAAAGAATAATACTAGGTGGTGAATTTAATGCGGTAATTAGGAAAGAAGAAAAATACGATGGAAAGAATGTTGTGTCAATTTAAATGGAACAACTTGGGAACTTTTTAACCAACAACAACCTCCTAGATGCTCAAACAAGAAATGGATCATACACCTGGTCTAATAAGAGAAATGGAGAAGCATGCTTAAAAGAAAAATTGAATAGATTCACATATTCACAAGACTAGCTGGAAGATAACATAAGTTTAGAAGCAACAATTGTAACACCCCTCCATTTTGTGCTTTGTTAATCAGACAATGTTTTCTCTATGATGCCTTGTGTCTTGATTATGTTAATGATGTAAACTTCATCAGTTAGTGATATTTTATTGGTGAAGGGGACAAGATTGTATCACTCGCTTGCGAGTGCCCTACGATTATGAGATTTCCTCTTCACGGTTTGATTGATCATATTATGTATATATGCACATTCGACATGCTCTTTGTTGCAGGTTGGCAGGTACATAACATCGACTCCACCTGGTTTCCAGGTTTGAGCGTGTCCATTGACCAACGGAAATTAATTGGGAGATAGTAGCTAGGTTTTTTGTGTCAAGTCGTTACCCTAGTCACCATGTGTCGTCGGGTTGCAGTCGGGTTTGGTTGTTTCATGTTGCCCTAATCACCTTGGTCTTTAATTAAATTCAAGTTAAATGGCTTAGGTTGCTTAACTGTTGATTAAATTTATTTGGTTGTAATGCTAGGAATGTTATTTACTTTATTAATTAATTTAATTTAATTAATAAAATAATCTAATCTTGGATTAGATTTATTTTATTGATTAATTAAATTAATTGTGTGGAATTGATTAAGTTATTATTTTGAATTAAAAGTGTTAAAAGATTTAAATTAGTTTGTGTGAAAAGAAGGTTTTAAAATATGTTGAATTCTATTTAGAAATTGGAATTTTGTTTTGAGTTATTTAAAATTCAAAATATCTTCAAAATGCAATAACTTTGGGTGGAAAAGATATTTTAGGGAGTTGACTATATTTGGGGAACATTTTTTTTTTTGGAGAAAAAAAATGTGAGGGAAAAGAAAACCCTCTTTTTGAAGGAAAATTGATTTGTTCATTGTGGGAGCAATTGGGCATGAAATTGCATGGGATCAATTGTATTTGGATAGGAATGGGGAAAGGAAGTGATGGTTGCAATCTCACGTGCTCTCGTTGCTTGTGTGCAAACATCCTCTCATTTGAATTTCTTGCTTGGGAATGGAGGTATTTTATCATTTCTTCATATTTATTTGATCTTAAATGGTTTGAATGATTCTAATTGTATTGGTAGTATGTTGGAATCCTTTCATGTATTTTATTTGAATCAAGTTGATAGTGTAGAATTTATTTTGAGTTTTTTTTTGAGAATTTTCCCAAATACAAGGTTACCATGCCCAATTTTAAATTAGAGGCTCAAATTGGTGTTTTTATGTTAAAAGTGTGTTGTTGGGCACTTTTGAATCAAAAGGGTATTCTTACATTATTTTATTTTTGAATTTTAAATTTTAAGCTTTTTCATACTTCATCAATGGTGGAACCTGGATATTTGTGAAAATTGGTTTAAAATTGATTGGTGTTTTTATGTTAAAAGTGTGTTGTTGGGCACTTTTGAATCAAAAGGGTATTCTTACATTATTTTATTTTTGAATTTTAAATTTTAAGCTTTTTCATACTTCATCAATGGTGGAACCTGGATATTTGTGAAAATTGGTTTAAAATTGATTGGTGTTTTTATGTTAAAAGTGTGTTGTTGGGCACTTTTGAATCAAAAGGGTATTCTTACATTATTTTATTTTTGAATTTTAAATTTTAAGCTTTTTCATACTTCATCAATGGTGGAACCTGGATATTTGTGAAAATTGGTTTAAAATTGATTGGTGTTTTTATGTTAAAAGTGTGTTGTTGGGCACTTTTGAATCAAAAGGGTATTCTTACATTATTTTTTTTTGAATTTTAAATTTTAAGTTTTTTTCATACTTCATCAATGGTGGAACCTGGATATTTGTGAAAATTAGACTTTGTTTAAAAGTGGATTTTTGAGAATAATATTTCATATTATAATAGGGAATGATAGAAAATGCATATGAATTCTTTGAATGAGATCATTTCAGATCTATTCGCTTGTTCAAATTTCTGATTTGTTATTTTAGTGTAAAAATGTGATTTGATTTACTTTTGAGAATTTGCAAAGAATGGTAATCATTTAAATTGATTACATGCAATGTGTCCTCACGTGACTTGGATTTAAGAAATCCTAATATTAGCTTATTTAGCTACTTAGAATGTTTTATAGTGGTGTTTTCATTCATTCTCGGTGTATGGGCAATATCGTATGATTGTATATTTGTGAGTGTACTTTGGTTGTACTAAGTTTGGTTTCCAGAGGTTAGGGAACCCTTGATCGAGTTGTTTATTCTTTTGGAGTTATTTGTTTATGTAATCCTTCCAGTTGTGTTATCTTGAAGTGATGTTATGTCTCTTGTGTTTTGTTATTGTCTCTCTTGGGTAATGCATGAGAAATGCTTCAAAAGAAACCTGGTTACTATGAACGGGTTGTGTGACCTTATGGTTTAAGGTTGAGTCTTGTTATCAGTTCTTTATGTGGGTTGTCATTATGTTAGTCAACCTTGTGTTAGCCTTGGGTAGTGCACGCTTTGGTTTCAATTTTGGACATCCGTAGTGATGTGTTACCTATTGAGGTGTATTGATTATTTGTGATAAGTGTTAGTGCATTGTCTACCCTTGACATGTGGTTGAGTTATGTGTTGTCGATAGGGGAGTGGCTTTCAACGAGCGCCGAGCCCAAAGTGGTTCCAGGACAACTCGTGTGAGAGTCAATTAATTAAGTGAAAATTAAATAAATTACTAGGGAGAGAGTAGCTTTGAACATTAATAAGATAATTTAGCCTCGCTCATTGGCTCAAGGGCTTGTACGAGACTTGAGATGAGTCGGGAAGGCCTAGAATGGCAAGATCATTATCTTGTCTTCTCGAAAGATAACTGATTCCGCTCTGGTGTGCATATGGCACCGGGTTCGTGAGAGGTTACCAGGATATCCCTAGAGGGGGGCCGAGACCTAGGAAGAACACCATTGGATAACCAATGCAGCCTTTACGATGACACTCCTCCTATGATATCATTCGGTATAGTGTTGTACCGTTGGTTTATTTTGTATAGTGATTGTACTCGATTTTGTACAGTGATTGTACTCAATTTTGTACTCTGGAAGCATTGTAACCACGATGTTAAGTGATGTGGTATTTGTTCTTGTTTCAGTTCAGTGTGCTAGCCTATGTCTAGAGGTAGATGGTCTTGTCTAGGAAATCCTTGTTACTATCTCCTAGCATGGAGGGAGTGGGGCCTTTGGGTTCCACGTGGTCGGGTGGCGTGCATTCTTTTCCGTTGGCTCTTCTTCTTGATCGTGTGGTCATGATTTCTAGTTGGAGAGCTCGTTGGATGCTGTTGCTTTTCTGGATTCGTTCTTTTCAGTTGATCTTTATTTTATTACCCCTCATTTGTTATCGAGGTGGAATTTGTAAATTGTAATCATGATTATTGGATTTACCTCATTCGGGGAATGAATGTTGTAATCATATTGTTTAAATGTTGTTAATTGGAATCTTGAGGTATTTATTATCCTTGTAATTTACCTTGTATGGGATGTATGTAATCTTAATTCTGTAAGTGATTAATGTTTTGGTTTCTTTTGATGTTAATTGTTGTTTGGGTATTAATGTAATCTTTGTCTCGTGGCCTTAGAGGTTGTTGGCAATGTGCATTCATCTTACATGTTATTTGTACTTAAAAATTTTTTTTGGTACATTTAAGTAATGAATTGCAACTTCCTCTAGGGTTGCATGCGGGGCGTTACAACAATCCTACCATTAGTAGGATCAGACCACTTACTAGTAAAATTAGAAATCAAGAAGACATAAATAATACCAAAATCATATTTCAAAATGGAAAAAATGTGGTTTAGGAAAGAGGAATGGGTGGACCAGTTAGAGAAATGGTGGAACACTACCCAAAAATACACAGGCACAATAAGTTTCATCTTTATAAACAAGTTAAAAAATATTAAAAAAAGACTCCAAGAATGGAACAAAGAAGTCTTTAAAAACATATTCACAGAAAAAGGAAGGATAGAGGAAGAATTAGAAGCACTAAACAACAAGGTAATGACAACAAGTATGTACCAAGAAGACTACCTAAAAGAAAAAGCCCTAATGGAAGAATATAATGAAATACTAGGTAGAGAAGAAGAATACTGGAGAGCCAAATTTAGAGAGACATGGTTAAAGGAAGGAGATGCAAATACCAGATTCTTTCACAACACAACCAAAATTAAAAACTCCTACAAAATAACATCAGAGATTTCTCTACCAAATGGGATTAAAACAGAAAACCTAGAGGAAATAAAGAAGGAAGCAATAAGGTTCTATAAGGAGGTACTAGCACTAGAGGGGGATAAAGATGCCCTCAATGATAATAAACTACCTAGAGAACATCCCAAAGTTAATAACTGATGGAGATAATACCAAACCGATAGGCCTTTTACAAGGGAAGAAATCAAGAAGGCAGTATTCCAATTACACCTAAACAAATCCTCAGGCCCTAATGGTTTTCCAACATTTTTCTATTAGAAATGTTGGCACTTTCTAGAGGAAAAGGTATGGGAAATATGTGAAGATTTTAGGATGAAAAATAATTTTTTCAAAGATATTAATAATACAATGTTAGTCCTAATTCCAAAAAAAGAATCATGCTATAGCTTTGGGGATTACAGACCTATATCACTATGAAATACAATCTACAAATTTCTATCAAAGGCATTAACTAACAGATTGACATAATTACTAGAAAAGATAATCTCGCCAAATCAAAGTGTTTTTATTCCAGGAAGGGATATAGTGGATAACATAATACTTGCAAATGAAGCAGTTCACATGATAAACAAAGAAAAAATACCAAGTATGTTGATCACATGTAAGTAAGGTGCATACAATAAGGTTAAATGGAGATTCTTACTAAGATTAATGGAGAAGTTTTGTTTTTGTAAGGATTGGCTAAATATGGTGCACCAATGTTTATCATTAGTGAGATATTCAGTTCTAGTTAATAACACCTGTTGTAGATTATTCAAAAGAACAAATTGCATAAGACAAAGGGATCCAATTTCTCCCTTTGTATTTGTCATAATGGTGGAAGCCCTCATTAGACATATTACAACATTTCAAAATCAAGGGGAATGGAGAGGTATCCAAATAGCAAGAGGGATAGAAGCCACAACACATCAACAACTTTTTGATGACACAATCCTTCATGGGCAAGCCTCAATAAGGGAAGCATAAGCAATTAAAAAATGCATGGAAGATTACATAGAGATATCAAGACAACACATAAACAAGGATAAATCAAATATTTATTTTTTATACACAAAGAAAGTTGTGCAAAAAAGAATAGCTGAGACCCTGGGGTAGACAATAGGGGAGATACCATGTAAATATTTGGGGGTACATCTATTCAAAGGAACAATCAGATCAAGCTTACGAGAAAAATAATAGAAAAATGCAGAGAAAAATCTAGAAAATGGAGAGGCAAATGATTGACTCTAGCTAGTACAATAACAATGATAAAGGCTATTCTATCACCTATCCCAATTTTTCCAATGCCATGCATGCAATTAACCGATAAAGTAGCAAAAAAATTGGGAAGTATTTTAAAAATATTTTTATGGGAAGGTTCAAATGAGGATCACAAAATCCCACTGTTACATTGGAGAAAGTGTGCAAAGCACAATCAAAAGGAGTTGGAATTAGGAACATGAAGGCCCAAAATTTGGCCTTAGGAGACAAAATTGTATGGAAACTATATCAAAAGCCAACAACTTTATGGTGTAGAATAATGCAACACAAATATCTAGACAATCAAAACCTGGAGAGGATTCTAACAATAGAAAACGTCAAAAATGGATCTCACATTTGGAATTTCATGTTAAACTACAAACATATCATAAAAAATCACCTATCATGGTAGATTAATGAAGGAACAAAAGCATATTTCTAGAAAGATTCTTGGGGAGGGCACAAGCCTCTAGTAGAATATCCAAAGCTAGTCCCCTATGAATTTAATATCAGCAACAGGCTGGGAAGAAATGTAAGATTAGATGAAAATTGGAAAAGCAAGTGGATAAATTTTGAGGAGGAAAATATGGAGGAAGAGGCTAAAGTAATCCTAAGAAGAATCCTAAAGGAAAGACAAATCTGCCTAAATAGTCAACCAGATAAAATAATTTGGTGTGGAGCTAAATCAAGTAACTATACAACCAAGCTGGGATATCTAATCCAAATAAAACATGAGGAAAGTGACTGGTCAAGTAAACTATGTTGGCACAAAAAGATATGGCCAAAGGTAGGTGCCTTTGCATGGACAACTCTGCATGGGAGAATATTTACAGGGGACAGACTAAAAACAATTGGCATCAAAGGTCCTAATTAGTGTGTTCTATGTTAGAAAGATGAAGAAAATGTAGACCATTTGCTATTAAATTGCCCATATGCAGCTCAAGGTTGGGATTGGCTTCAAAAAAAATCGAATTGGGCATCACCTAGAAGAAATAGACTAAGGGATCACTTCACAAGTTGGCCAACATTAAAGAAGGAAGCTTTTTTGAGTCATATTTGGTAGGTAGTGCCATCAATTCTAATATGGAATTTTTGGAAGGAGCATAACAAAAGAATATTTCAAAATAAAGAAAAAAATATTAAAGAAGTTCAGCAAATGGTAGAAAAAAACATAGTAGAATGGCTAAATACCCACATCAAGTCACATAATAAAGAAAAAATATCAAGCTAGGATGATTCATAATGAAAAAATGGAAAGCATTAAAAGTGCCACCAAACTTCCAATTTGCAATAGATAGAAATACTCAGAGACTCAAAGCAAGGTGGATTCCTCCCTCAAGGGGGAGGTTGAAACTAAATAAATATGGGGTATCCCAAGGCAACCCGAGAAGATCAGGGGTAGGATGCATAGTGTGAAATGAGAAAGGTGAACTACTGGTAGCAATATCATTTAAACTTCCCAATGGCACCAATAATGTAGTAGAGATAGAGGAGGTCCTACAAAGGTTACAATTATGCAAAGAAAAAAGTTTTAAAAATATAGAAGTGGAGTGTGACTCCACATTTTGTATTAATGTACTACTTAATGGAAGACTGGGAAATTGGAACCTATAAGCGAAGCTGTCCCAAATCAAAGAACTAAGTCGAGAAGTGAAGGTAGAAGGTTTCAAGTATATATATAGAGAGGCCAACAAGAGCGTTGATCTCCTTGCAAATTATGGGATAGATCAAGATGAGACGACCATTATTAGTAACCAAATAGGAGCATGGAAATGAATGGAAAAGGAAATGGAAGCAAACTTGAATGGTGAAGAAAGAAAGCAGATCTCCTTCAGATAGAATCAAAAAAAGGTAAGGAAAATAGGTGGAGGTACGTGCTATAAAACTGTCTCCACTACTTAAGTTCATTTAAATATGAGTAACCTGACCTAAGAATAAAGAGGAAAAGGAAGTAAACTAGAACAAGCAATCAAATCTAGGGCATAATTCAGAAGAAAAACATATTTATCTTTTCTAAAACAAAGACTAAGAGATAAATCATTAGGCATTTGAATAAATAGATAACTGTCAGTCTTAACAAAGGGAGGAAAAGCCTAAAATTATTCAACACTATATTGAAAGCATTATTGACGGAACCCTTACACTAAGAAAGAGTAGCAAGCTAGCTTGGCATAATGGGCCTAAAGCAAACTAAAATACACAAAAGAAACCAAAAAATAAAAGCTAAAACAATGGACCATTATCTGTTAAAAGCATCCTAACAAAATTAAAAAACTATGTTCACCACAAAAAATGAATATAGAGAGAAATCACGTGTCTGAAAGGACAAGTGGCAAAGAAAGTGGACATGAATAAAAAGAAATAAAATACATGTAAGGAAAGATAGACAGGGGAAAGTAAATTCCTATGGAAAATTTAGTAAACTTCACTATGAATAGTTTGACCAAAGAACGAATCTTTGTTACCAATACGGTAACTACAGTGAAATAAAATCCAGAGAATGCATCTAATTTTGAACAAGGAAACCATCCTCGAACATTGGGTTAAGTGGTAAAACTCCATTAAAACTTTGAATGAGACGCTAATCTAAGGATCAAATTGAGTGTAGGGTTCGTAGAAAAGGAGATGTAATTAGCAGGCTGAGAGAAGTATTTCAAAGTAACCATGAAAGGGTTCAAAATTTAATAGTGGAAAAATTTGTTGTCTCGAAGGAAATAAATTTCAACACAAATTGTCATATCTACAAAGCCCTCAAACTAAGTGAAATGGATAACCTAATGTCTAATTTTTTACCTCTCTAAAGTGTGTAGAGTTTCAAATACATCTTTAGTAAAAATCTAAAGAGCACACAAAGTTGTCAAACTAGTGGAATTTCCTTTTTCCTTAAAGAATTGACAAAAGTAATCCTCATTAAGAAAATGTGAATACCATTTAATTAGAAAAATTCATCCTCGTTTGAGAAACAGTAAGTTCTACCAATAATAAATATTACAAACCATAGAAAGGTAGCTCTTTAAATTAACAAATAATTCCCTAGTATATCCATCCACATTTACTTAAATTAATAGAAGTTGAAAAAGGAAATTTACAAACAACAATATATTATAAAAAGATTTATTATATATTTAGATAGTATGATTATCCATGAAGGTTCTTAGTAATTTAACACGAGTCTCTAGAAGATATTCCAAAATAGAAAGCATTATATCAAATAAGTTATTTACAAAAAGGGCTAATAAACCCCTGTCCTTTACAAATCTACTTAGGTGATTTTGAAGGTGAGCAAAATTTCAAAAAGGGAATTTATACAAAACACCTATTTTAAGTAGGTAGTAGTTCCTTATCTCTATAACATTGTGCCCTTATCTTAAAACCCAAAGAAGCTTTCGAATTTGACAAACTTGGGGACCCATTGCTTATCTGTCATAGGAACCAGCTGGTGGTGATGTTTGAGGAAGTCATAACCGGATTTAGCAAGAAAGCAGTGATACTAATATGCAGAGTCCAACTCGTCTGAAAGAAAGGGAACAATATCAATAAAGGTTTCATTTTGTTGAATCGACATTCCCTCGCCTAGACGGGCTCTCATCAAAACAGCGTCGAGTCCTTCTAACAGAAAACCCTTAAAAAAATTCTTGGAAATCTTAAAAATCATATCCTTTGAGACATGGAGATCCAGTAGGGAACTAAAAAATTGATAACTGATAGTGGTATTCAGGCGATACTTCCCTCGGGACATGAGGAAGTGTTTTCCCAAAACTAGCTTGATGGCCTTCAACGACAGTTGATCTCTTCTAGCAAGTATCCCTCGCAAACGACGGTTAGTGATAGGCCCTAGAAATGCAACCTAAGGATGGGAACTGGTAAGGTAAATGGGCGTAGAATCCATGGTGTAAAATGTAGTAAACATCGATAAAAACCCTTCATAATAGATAAAGAAAAACTAGCACAAAGTGTAATGAATTAAATGGCCAAACTCACGAGTAGGAAGGAACCAGAAAATCAACAGGAAACCGTGGTAATGCTCACAAGTAGTAGATTTGGCCATGTGGAGTGATAATGCGAACAAGAATTGAAGCAATGATGGAAGAAACTGCCTTAAAAGCAAGAGGGGTAAGCAACTCACAATATCAAAATTAGCAACATGAAATAATGGTTTAGAAATTCCTATCTTGAGAAGATTGCTAATAATAAGTAAGGTAAAAACGATGACGAAGCAAGGTGACAAGATTGAAAAGTCACCTCAGGATGTCAAATCAATTAAATCAATAGAGAGTAGCCGAGAAGGAAATTGTGTGGGAAACAATATGTAGACAAAACTAGCGCACGATTCACACGTAGGCACCAGACAAGCATACGTGATGTGGAAAAATTGGTAAGAGATATGGGTATCGAAAACAAATAATAAGACCATTAACATAAAAGAATGAAATTATAATTATGGGTCCTACCCCTATCAAATGGGTAGAGCTTAATTATCAAATAAATATAATAAATAAAATTAAAACAAAACTAACTTATTGAAAAATATTATTAATAAACTAAAACAAAACAAATTTATTGCAAAAGATCATTAATAAGACTAAAAAATATCACTAACATGTAAAATATTAACATCTCTAAAACAAAACTAATTTATAGAAAAATACCATTAATAAACCTAAACAAACACTAATTTACAGTAGAATATTATAAATAAAACTAATTATTAAATATCATTAATAAAACTCAAACTAAACTAATTTACAAAAAATATCATTAATAAAACTAAAACAAAACATTAGTAAAATAAAAATAAAACTAATTTACTAAAAAATATCAATAACACGCAAAATTATTAACATTTCTAAAACAAACTACATTAATATTAAAAAATATCATCAATAAAATTAAAATTAAATTAATTTACAAAAAAATATCATTAAAATGAAAATAATTGGTGCAGCTCAACAATTGATAACCCATGGGATTGTCAATTGTTGCAGCAAATTAACCTCTAAGATTTTTTAATACACAAATGAAAAACACAATAAAATAAGAATTTTAAAATTATTATTTCAAATCAAAGTTCCTGCAACAACTTGGAGATACAATGGCTTCAATAATTGTCAAACTATGCCACTCCTGCAACAATAATCTACAGGAAAACATATGCAAACTTTAAATATACTGAAAAATTATCTACATGCCATCCAAAATCTAATCACTACACTCTTTGAACAACAAAAAACACCTGCAACACACATAAAACACCATCAAATCCATCCTCCTCTTCATACAATGTCATTTTCTTGATATTCTCCTCAATTTTTTTCCTATCAAAACTCTTCTAATAACTTCGGTGTGGCCTTCCCTCTCTCATGCCAGTCAAACATCAAAATCCCCCTTATTCCTTCTTGGGTGTGGTTTTTCCTCTTCGAGGTGTAACATCTTGCTATGCAACCCCGAAGGGTAAGAGCCAAAAGAGGACAAGATAATTTTTTTTTGAAAACATAAAGAATAAATTACACATAAAGCGGTTGCTAATATGATATATTGACAACATACATGGTCAAACGTGGTCGAATGCACAACCCAAAAGAGAGGACTAGTTTACCCTCAAGAGAAAATCCGATCTAGAGTAAACAGGATGGCTATGGAAATTTTTGCTCCAGTACTCCAGAATTATCTATGCAGGTGCTCCGGAATTACTCTACACTAATGCTCTGTAATTACCTCTGCACCGATGCTTTGGAATTACTTTGCACCGATGCTTCAGAATTATCTTTGTGCTAGAATTTTCTGCGTCGGTGCTCCAAAAATCTCTATTGTAATATCACATAACAACATACAAAAAGCTCTGATGCTTCGAAACTTTAGCAAAAACAACACAGAGAAACAAATAGAAAGTGGCATTGCTCCAGAATCTTAGAAGACTATTGCAAGAAGGAAATACACAACCAAAGATCTGATTTTTGCATGAGAATTTCTAAAAATGAAGCCATAATGATCATCATAATACAAGTGAATCTGATACCAACACCAGAACTTGCAAGCCAAACATAAAACATCACATTTATTCTCATTAAATTATATGATTACATCTTCTTTCTCAAGAGAGTACAATCACACATAAAATGATATACACAAGTACAATGGCATAGCCAAGAATAAGATACATCAACATACAAGACAAGTACAAGAGGGATCAACTCCAACTGGTGCTCCAATAACTTGTGCATTGGTCCCCAATGGCGGTGGCAACATCTCCCTACAATGTGGACTCAAAAGAGACCACCCCACCATGCTCAAAGGTAGTCACAAGGCCCAAGTAGAAATAACAAGGCAAGAGTAACATATGGCCAACACTCACATCGGATATGGAGCAGACATAGAATACAATGCATTAAAACAAATATCACAACATGAAGATGCTCATACAATAACATGTCGGGTACTACTCATGACTCCTAAGGTACAAGGTACTATAGTTTCAATTAGATAGAGTATCATCATGTGTGCTCGAAGGGATGGCACCACAAAACCAAGTACACCTCTCATACAAACGAGGAGACTCAATCATGCCCATATCAACGCCCTACAAATGGATAGGCCTTCTTGTTTAACCAAACAAGGAATCCACAACAAATATGAAACAGTGAAAAAATCACTAAAGCCATCATTGAAACCATTTAACACAGCCAAGCAAACATTGTTGTGAAATCATTCAAACAACTGATCTCATACACTCACAAGTAGATCAAATACATTCAAACATTCACCATTAACTTCATAAAAGAACCAATCATATAATCAGTATAAACCTCATTAAATTATCCCAAAAAATCACTTTTAAATCAGATAAATCTACCAAGTGGCAATGACACAAAACACAGTTTCAGCGATTGTTCAAACGCATGAGAAAGAGGCATAAAAATTTCATAAAAAGATAAAAGTGCCTAAATCTAAAATAGAACAACAACCCAGTTCATATTTTGATGATTTTAGATGAATTCTATCTTTAATTTTCAATTTTATTACCCAAAATTAGGTGTTGTTTAGAAAAATGTAATTTTAAGCATGGTTGGGCAAAAAACATGAAAAATGAAAGTGCCCAGATTAAAAATTGGACAAAGACCCAGTTGAGATATGGATGTTTCTACATGGAATCCAACTTTATTTTGCAATTATAATATCTGGTTAAAGAGTAGAATAAAAAAAATATGTTTTCATAAGTAGGCACAAATTTGACCAAAAATGAAAATGCCCACAATTAAAATCTGCTAAAAACCCAATTGAGATTTGGGAATTTCTACAAGGAATCCACATTTATTTTTTGTTTTTAACAAGTGGAGAAAGAGCAGCAAAGAAAAAACATTTTTTAACAAATTGGGCAAAAGAGAAAGAATGTGAAAGAGCCCAGAAATCAGATGTTTTTCAATAACCCATTTCGGCTGAAAATACACAAAAATCTGCCATACATAAATACTATAGAGAAGAAAAAATAATTCAAACATCCATTATCTAAACCCCAAGCAATCACAAAAATAAATAGAGGAGTTCCCTCAAATTTCACAAAATAAAAGTAACCCACACCCGATTTTCACCTGCTGGCTCAATCAGGCAGGGGAGGCTATGTTTTCAAGTGTTCATGAACGCCAGATGGAGGAACATTTGCATCAAGGTTACATATTTTCTAACCTGTTTGCTTCTTGTGCAGCTACAGGGGAAAATCATGTTTTAAATTCGACACATGGATTAAATGTGGCTCCCATAAGGGTTGAGCCCAGCGTGCAAGTGTTCGATTTTCATTGGGAAGGTCTTCATCTGATGCATTTGAGAACTAATGGAGGCATTGTTTTGCAGGGTTAAATCATGCATTTGATGCTATTTCATGAGGAAGTCTGTTAGAAAGTATGCCTCAGTTGGATCTGGCATAAAACTCCTTAAAGAAGAAAGTCGCTGAGACCAGTTGAATGTCTTGTCGACTAGCAGTGTGTTATATTCATTTGAAAATCCTTTGGTCGCTAAGACATTTTGGTCGCCATGAAGTTTTCTATCTCTCTCCAACCGAGGACCTCTTGCTGACGGTTGTTCACAAGGTTAGCATCGGGGAGAATGGTTTGCCTTCGGTGTGACCTCTCGTCGACAAATGGACCTCTCACCGAAAGGATTTGTCATCGGGGAGAAGTCTGGCCGACAAGGTGAGGTCTCGCCGAAAGATGAAGGGCTCAGTGTGATGTCTTATCGACCAGAGGAGGTCTTGCTGAAAGGGGGGGTGTCATCAGTATGATGTCTTGCAGACCGAGGGTGGTCTCACTGAAATGGTTTGAATTCGGCATGATGTCTTGTCAACAACTGGTGGTCTCACCGACAGAGGGTGCTCTCGCTATGATGTCTGGCCGAATGCATCTGTCTTGCCGACTCATGGTAGTCTCACTGAAGGATTGTGCCTTCGGTGTAATTTTTTGAGTCTGACATAATGTCTTGCTAACTGAGGGGAGTCTCGAGGAAAGGAGTTAGCGTCGGTGTGAAGTCTCGCTGACTGGAGGAAGTCCCGCCAAAGAAGTTGAGCTTGGGGAGATGTCTTTCCGACCACTGGTGGTCTCACTGAAAGGAGGTGTCATCGGTATGATGTCTCGCTGATAGGGTGGAATCTTGCCGACAGTGGTTCACAAGATTGTAGCATCGAGGAGACTCCGGGCTGAATGATTTGTGCTTGGTGTAAGGTCTTGCCGACTGAGGGGAGTCTCACCGAAAGAATAGTGGCTCGGTGTAACATCTTGCCGACTAGCAATAGAAAAGCCGAAGGCGATAGTCTAGCTGAATGATTTGCGATCGCTATGATGTCTCCCCGACTTGTTGTGGTTTTGTCGAAAGGGTATATGGATATCGGTAAGACTCTTGGCCGAGGGGTTTTTGTTCGCTATGATGTCTTGCCGACTCGTGATGTCTCACCGATGGTTTTAACTCTTCAGTGTGACTAATGGGAACCCGCTATGACCTCCTGTCGATTAAGTGATGTCTTGCTGAATGTGGATGTTTTTCCAACGGAGGAACACAATGGTATAACTCTTAAGGATTCACTATGATGTCTAGCCAATAGCGATAGTCTGGGCGACAATTTTGGGATATCGATATTGTTGTCAATCAGATTGCACTTGAATACTTGAATATTGAAATTCAGCAATCTATTGAAACATTGGAACTAATTCCAGGCTGTGGGTATCCTATAAGGAATTAGACCTCCAGATTCTAGGCTGGTTCCTATTTAATTTTCTGGTTAATAACTGAGTGATTTGTTGGAAAAGGGAGAAAGACTAAATCTAAATTTTGAACTATGAAACTTAACTATGGTGATGCACTGAAGAATTCAATATGCAGACTTAACTCATAGAATGATTACTCACTATTTTCATTCGCACAACTAGATCTAAAAGCTTAAACACTTGAATGTTTTCAACAAAGGCTTTTAAAGAAACAATCATAGAAGGAAAATATGATTCCCACAACTAGACTGTTCGATTATTGATTAGCACAATGTTTAACCAGTGGATTTAAACTTGGATGCATACAAAAATTCATTAAGGAGACATAAATATTTAAAGGTTTCATAAACTGCAAACACAATAATCACTTCGATCAATCCTACATGACAATGATACTTGAAAACTTGAAGGCGAATTTTAAAAAAAGATGGTAATGAAAGGAGTCTTTCTACAAAAACACACTAATTGACCTGTAAACCTGCTGTTGTATTAATCTGAAAATAATGCTGAGTTACAAAATAATTCCCTTTGCAGAATGCAAAGGCTGAATAACAAGAACTAACTGAAAAAGATAAAAAATTTCAATATATACAATGAGAATGCACTTCAAAGTGCATGAACAAGCAACTGAAAGTCAATTTCAGTGAGAAAGTGACAATTCCAAAGTGAAATCCGAGCATAAGAAAAAATCCCTAAAAAATAAGGTTCAAACTCATGCAAAAATGAGTGAACTCAATTTTGAACTGGCAGTCATAAAGTATGCAACTGATCTACAACTCAAATTGAACTGGAAATCCCTGAAAAGGTGGGCTAAAGCATGCAAAAATGTCTCGTTTGTATCAATCTGCTTGTGATATCTTGAACTCAATCCATGCATGATTAATCTACAGTTGAGACAATAGTTACAACTCAGCTTTACATAACATTTATTTATTTGCATTTTAAAATGCTAAATTAATTAAATGATGTATAACATATCATTTAATTAATTAGCTTACATGATACAATGCAAATAAATAAATAAGAATAATTCACTTGCAAAATTTGAAAGTATTATTCTCCCCTCACGGCTTTACACACTATACTAAGAATATATTTGAAAATATGCATATTCCATTTAACAAAAATAAAATGACTATATCATCTTATTATAGTCGACTGTATTCATTTCATGCAATAATTATAAGGGTCGACCACATCATTGTGCATATTGTGAGCATTTGACTTAGAAGTTATGGCCACGAAGGATGAATAAAGCAAAATGATAATGTTTCAATAATGACCAAAAATCCATTCTAACTTGGGTGTATAGACAAAAGCCCTCAAACCCTAAAAAAAACATTATCATTACTTTGCATTTGACTTGGAGAAGCTTCAAGAGGAAAACTGGCTGCCATGCTACCTAGTAGGGTTTCTGAGAAATTCTTTGATGTTGGGCAATCTTGGACATCTTCTGAGTGATCTTCTGCTAGATTTCCATAAGAAATTCATGGTAATACTAAATTTAAGCATTTCAATGTTCTTTTACTCCATTGTTTGAGACAAATCTGGGCATAAAAGCCATGACCATGCATATACTCTGATATACTTTGTATCTTTAATTGTTCTGAGGCCGCCATTGTACTAATGATTTCATTTGTATTCTCTCTTTTTCACACCTTCTTGCTATGCGTGCTTTGGTGTGTTTGTTGTATGCACCATATTCAATTACTGAAAAAAATCTCTGCATTTTGTGTTTTGATTTACTTGGTCAAGTTCAAATATCTCATTATTTTTGCATTTGTGAGATAAAAGAAATCCCCAGGTCATCTTTTGAAGAGTACAAATGTGCATTCTCTTTATTTCTTTGGCTGAAGACATAAGCAAATCCTGGGGTTTCATTTCCTTGTGACAGGCTGTGGGTTTTGAGCTCTATTGCTTCCATTTAGTCATAGCCTCTGTAAAATATTTCATTAACCTTCCATCTACATGACTGTGGCTTGCTTCAAAATTGTACATTATTCATTTTGAAATAAAAAAAAAAAGAATCTTCTGGTTATACAAGGCCGTGGCTATAAAATGATGAAAATGAGTATTATTTCATGTATACTCTACTACACTCAGTCTTTAATGATAAAAATTGACCCCCTTGCTTATGTTGTGGTAGTTGGGAAACCTCCTGTTGTTTCACATGTTTGTTATGATGCTACATGTTATTATGAAACTAATCATTTCCCAATGCATTTTCTTTGAGTTGTTGAAGACACGGTGATTGCCATACTTTAGTGAAAAATGTGGTTATGCAAATAGCTTAACCACATAACTGTGATGATTGATACTCTTTTTGTATCCTCATAGACATATTTGCACCTTATCACATTGGTTGAGATCTTATTTTCCACAATGTTTATCATAAATCTTTCCTTGTGAATTGTCTTCTATATAGAAGCTATCTTCATGCTTGTGATAGTCACTATGCACTAATAGATTTACAAAATATTTATCTTCCTTCAAGCTCTATTGCTCTCTATCACACTTTGACAGTAATAATATTTTCAAATGGATGGCAACGCTATCCTTTATACAGCTGTGCATGAACTCCATCATGAGTATATTATCATTCTTAATTTATGATATGAACATAATGGTATCTTCTTTTGAAATAGACTGTACACATTTCACTGTTGTGGCTTTGAATGGCATTGTGACTCTAATTTTTTCCTTTTCATACTACTCCATACATTGTGGCTTCACCTTATCACTACTCTAATAAATGCTCATTATCATGACTGTGCTACAGCTGAAACTGTACATTCCTCCCATAATCGTATATGCATGATTTTTTTGCTATTACTAAATGTTGTTCAAATTCTGGCATCTTTGTTGTGATAAGGTATGTTGTAATTTTGACTGTTGTTCAAATCATGGTGACTGTCATTCATGGTAATTTATGATTGATTATGAGCTGAACTGTCATCATTTCAAAAGCTCTTATGAGATTAGCATGATCTTTGATTTCTTGCATGTTTCTGCTAATAAGCTCGTATAGAGCTTATAGCTGTTAGAATTTGTACCTTTCTCATATTATATGTGCCTCACAGGGTTCTATGATGTCTTCTTTAAGATTGTTATATGTTTTTGAAGTTATGAACACTCAGAAATAAGGCTGCTCTTATGATTATATCCTTTAGCTTCAGAAACTCTCTTAATGACTGTTATCAATATTAATGAACTCGCGTATGTAACTTGAGAGTGTGTCCTTGATATGTCGAGCTCAATCCTTGTGGGAGCCCATTTTACTCCACATATCTGATGAAATGATCTCGAACATGATGAACCTGTTCCTGCACACTGAAACAAACAAGTTAGCAAAATAAAAGAAGTTGAAAGCTTCCATTAAGTTATGTTTCTCTTGATTATCAACCTCTCATATGATGAATGCTTGTTTTGATGCAAATTACATTTTTGTTGGTAGTATAGGCATAAGGCAGAATGTAATTCATCATTGCTTAGAGCACACCTCTAACACCATTTATTTATAACTTTGTAGGTTCATGGAGCGAGGAAACGAGGCTGCAGTAGCTTGGAGATGCGACGACTGAAGACACCAACGAAAGTGATTCATCATTACAGGAAATGATGAATTGCTCCTCTTCTTTACGCTTATGTTATGTTCAGTAGTGTAATTTGTCTTGAATTGTGTATTCATCATTTGATTGTCAGAATCAAATTCAGTTACTCTTGCGGCTTGTGCAAGATTCAACATTTTTACAAAATGAATAAAACGCATTATTATGCAATTTCTCACTTTTCTATTTTAAATACTTGCACAATAAAACTATCAATGATGAATTTGATTCAGCTCTACCTGTTTGAGCTCGTAGTGAAAAATAGGTAACAAATTGGTGACCTTTACAGAGTGTTTTCCTGTTTGAGCTCGTAGTGAAAAATAGGTAACAAATATAACTTTTACAGCTCGATATGAAGTCTTGTCGACAGTTGTAAGCTATGCCGATTGCTGCTGTGAAGTATAATCGCATCGGGGAGACATGGCTAGTGTCTCACCGACATACGATTTTGTTTGAAGAGCTTTTGACCACCTGAAGATCCTATGTGGTGTCTGTTCAACCAATCAGAGGAAGCTAGAGGTGAACCATTGGCAGTTTGACTGATTGACTATTCTTGTGAGGAAGATCAACAGAGCATAAATGACATGGATCTACTCTGAGATCAAAAGTGATTGATCAACTCGGTGAACAATGGTGTTCAAATCTAACATGAAAGTTGGATGCTGCCTCTCAAGGGGGTCAACTTGCAGAAGGATCTAGAGCAAGAAGAAAGCCGAAAGGGAAGAAACTGCGAGTCTCAAGGATAGCTGTGATGTCTACTGGAAAAAGTGGATCGACATTAATGACCATACTTTAGAACATTCAAAGTGGCTCTGATGAAGTTTGAGGGTGGACACGAAGGCCAGAAGTTAATGTGATGGTTTCAAAAGATCTGAAGGCCACTCTTGAGGGTGATCTTTTCACCAACATGGATAGAGGGATGCACGTTGAATGCAACATTAACTTTAGTCCAAAAAATCTGAGGGTCGACGTGTTCAGGAACTGATTTATTTTTTGTAAACGCTAGGGCAGAGGCCAACACTTTTTAGTTTTGGTTGTATATATGTCATTTTTTGCCTCTTTGTAGAAGGAGTTCTTGGTTAAGAGATTGTTGAAAGAGCATTTCATACTTTGTAACTCATTTTATGAATACTACAGATTTGTAATACAAAAAACTCCTTTTTTCTCAATAGAAAGTCTTTTCCTTCACCGATTTCCTTTGTTGTTTAGTGTTGGTTGTGAGTTGCATGATAAAATTATGTGTAATCCTTTATTTTATCAGATTCCTTAAGTACTGAATGCAAAGAATACTATGTCATAGTGCAGGTTTATGTTAGTGATCTCTTTCTATTGTATTTATATCTGTGAAAACATCATCATTTTCCTTGTGTTAAGCATTAGAACAGTCAGAACCTTACATAGAATCATTTTTGCAGACACAAATCTCTGTGTTGTGAGATTTTTTAGCTTTATTGAGATTTTCTATGAGTTTCAGCAACATTGTCAGATTTTTATCTTTGGTGTATCACCTGTTAGTGATAGGTTTTCAAATTTCAAGCATATCCTTCTTACTCTTTTCCTTGTCATTTTTTTTATATTTTCAAGTTATCTTAAAGGGAATCAACCCATAATCTAGAGGTTTCACTTCATTCCAACAATCCCACATAAAAGTGAATCCAATGTTTCTCCAAGATTGTTGAAACTTGTATAGTTCAGTTTAGGGTGCAAATTTTGAGAGAAAATAGATTCAAGGCATAAATCTACATAAAGGAATGCACAAATCACCAGTCATTCAAAGATTCAGGAACAAGGAAAAATACCTCAATTCTGCCCCAAAATAGAAATGAAAGAATGCTCAGTATGGAAGGCACAACTAGATTCCAAAGTAGGACATCAAGGAGAAAATGGCTCACTAAATTCAACAATCCAATACCCACAAATTTCTTCTCAGAAAATCTCCATGTTTCTTCTCCAACTTAGCTGCCCAATATGTAGGGTTTTCCTTCTTCAAAAATAGAGAGTTTCTTCTCCTCCACAAGAAACTATGTCCCAAACCAAAACTTTCTTCCCTTTTATATTTTCTCCCCAAAACAATAAAATGAAATAAGGCATTTTAATAAACAAGCTATTAAAGCTCTCCAATTCAATTAATTAAAATCACTAAATATCCAACATTCCCTCTTTCATATATATAAAAAAATTAAATCCAAACATTAAAATACACACAAGCTCTACAAGAAGATTTAAATAAAACTATGAGGGCTCACAAAATGGATTAATAAAATCATATAAAATTTCCAAATGAAATATATCATTCTCTTGAATGATTAATAAAAATCATTTAAAATAACATATTTAAAACCTCATGGATAAACCATTGAAATCTCTCATCAATAAAATACTATAAAATACCATATATGAAATGACAAAAAGATGTCAAAGAAACCACATCAAGACACCCACAACCAATTAAATATATATAACCACATAAAATATTAACGGAAACCAAAAAAAAATTCCTCAATGAGACATACTGGTAAGCCACATACAACTAAAAGGTGCTCTGGACATACAACTAAAAGGTGCTCTGAACATTACCATTAGGCAACCAGACAATAAGACATCAAGGAAACATTGCACTAACAAGGTACAATGGGCTAGGGCAGGGGACGTTTGACCTATGACTGCCTCCAGTAACCACCATCGGGGAATATGAGTACACTTAGGCCTATGGATCCAGGCAGAGTCGATACTCAATACTTGCATCACTCCAATCACACATCAAAGTACATGTGCATATAACATATATCATGTAGTCGAAGCAACATCAATCATTGGGAAGAGGGTCATAATATCATAAGCCTCTCAGATACAAGTGTTACAACATCATCCCCTTCCTGTCCATAATCATACAAAAGCAATGATAACAATATATAAACATATAAACATGTAATCCAGAATAATGACTAATCATGATAACCTTTTCCCTTAATCATCAATGTCTAATCTCATTATGATAACATTTAATATTTAAAATATCAAATCAAAATCAAAATACTATCTTACCCAGGCTTAAGTTAGAGAGGTGTTACATCCTCCCTCCCTAAGATTTGACTTACTTCTGGAAGTCATGTAAACTCAACATGCAACCATGTCATACATTAGTACTCAAAATATACTAATCAACATTAAAGTATTGAACTTCATTCCAAGGATGAGAAATATAATATACATCATTCATCACTAAATGAAATAGAAATAACATCCTTATAACATTCACCTTTCTAAGAATCACTATCATTCTGTTGACATATATGTTACTCGTAAGGTCTCAACATGAAACAAAATAACATGGTTAATCTCGTTAACATCACATGTGTCACAATAAGCATTTAATTTAACATCCACATTCATTCAAGGATACATTAATTTCCACTAAGAATAGGGTAAAGAAGATGCATAAGCACTCAATTATTTCCAAAACACCATTGTTTGCAACAATATTTTTTTTCCACACACTTCCAATCTCACACATTAGAAAATATTTGGCATCATTTTTCACAAAATGTAACAATTTACACTTTCTAAAGCACAATAAGCCAACTTTCAAACTTTTCATATGAAACCATATCCAAGATGAAACATGCATTTATACATACATACATACATACTTACATCATTGGGAATCACATCACAAGGCTACACAAGGGTCCATCTGGACACTGGTAAGCAGCATAGTAATCCATGATACATAATCCATGAGCCAAGAGCCAATATCTATCTCACATAATCCATACCTCACACTTAGTGGTTTGATGGTGTTAGGGAACACACACACGATGAGACCATCCAAGCAAGACCACAATGACCTATCTCTTGTTGAATAAGGTGGTTAGCCTCCAATGGACAGTCATCACACATAGGTGGATAGTGGGTCCTAGCTGTGTAACACCCTCACATACCCCCATCCTCAAGCTTCCTTGCATCTACTTCCTCGTATACACTCAATCGAGTCTGACTCTCCTGTTCTCAATGAGGAATCACATTACAACACAAGACCAACATTTGAAAACAAAAAATAGAAAACTAGTTTATCCACCAAAGATCATAATAATTATCAAATAAAGATTCAATTGCAGCAATAAAGCAAGAAATGTGCGTTATTTCAACACTAAATCATATATAACCACGAGGGCTACGTGCAAGGAAATTTCACAATTTGTGGCTAAACCATCACAAACAAGATAAATCAAATTTTTGTCGGTCCTCAAAGTCAAAATAAAAGTCACCAATAACCAAAAGAAGATTCAAAATCTCCGAAATGGCACAATACATAACTATGTGACTAAACTAGCCACCCAACGAGGAAGGAGGGAACAACGTTTGACTCTCACAATAGCCCCTCATGTGGGGCGAAATGAGCACACCAACCACATGGCATGAGGTGTACTTCTCAGTTACATCCTGCATCGTGTCATCATGTGGAATGGACTCGCCAGGTGACCCACACACTCCTTGGCTGCCTACATGGAATGTGCACCTCAGCCAGATCCCGCATAGCATCTCAGTGTGGCATGGTCATACGCCAGTCGGAGAAGGCACACACTAGTTGTATGTCACATGGCAATGTGTCTATGGCTCTGCAGAAGTAGGCACGCACAGAACACACCCCGCATAGCGATACCTCGTGGAAAAGGCACATGCAGGTACTCGTCGTAGCTAGAGGTATACATGGCTAGGACATACCCATATGCCAATTGACCCAAACACTCTCGAGAGAAAACATGAGTGTCCCTCTACAAGTGTACGAGGCCCCATTACACTCATCACACAAGTAGGCTATCATAACAAAATATCATAGTGCACATTCACGCATCTATGCACGTGGCATTGTGTCCTTGATCTCGGCTTGCTACCATCAGCAACACGACATCACGAATTGAGGGACTAGGGAACCAAAATAAGATATTCTATGAAAGTATTTTTTGGCTACTCTTAAATATATATTAATTTCAATCACACGTGGGTTGGCCCTCAATCAGGTAACAAACATACAAGTACATAGAATGGTATGGCTAATCCCACACCTAAAATACAACATATCCTCCATGGATGGGTACACAGTCTCACCATCCCAAGGGCACAAAAAGAAAGTACGGGGTATTCGCAACACTTAACATGAGCACTAATACAGGATCTTCACATAACAAGGAGTACTTTTTTCCAATTTCTTCTTACTAAAATAAAACCATTATCCACCTCTAATTATGCAAAATCAATACAAACTTTCCACGAACATGTACTCCCAACATCCATACAATATATCATAGTGCTCCATGGAGTAAATCAACAATGTCATAATAACTCTCACATTCACATTCACTTTTATTAAGTGGTAAATCACCTTACTACACACATATGTTAACCACATTTATTTCCCACACACAGTGCACTATCATTACAGTGTTTACCCAAGACAAGGTTTGCAACATTATCACCTCAACATTCATTTAACATTTTGTATTTTGAATCCAGGTACAATAATTTAACATGCAAATGGTTTCACTATTCCACTTTTCTCTAAACTTTTTCTTAATGTAGAATAATTTTCTATTCATGTTCATACATGTTCCATGATTATGAATGCAACTTGGGGACTTAGGTCATTTATTCAAGGTTGATCTAATAAAACAAACCTTCATGAATGCATACACATTTTCTCATAAGAGACAAGCATACAATGGATTTCAATACACCACACACTCAAGATAGGAATCTCCGTTAAACCAATGGGAGAGAGAGAAGGAGAGAGAGAGATTTACAATTCTAACATAGGCACGAATGCAAACATGGTTTCATCATCACACAATCACTTTCACACAAACACATCAATCATATGAGAGCATACAATAATCTCTATGACCTAACAACATGATCATTCATTTTTTGTTACCATATTTATAATCTCAATACAATATAACATGTAAAAGAAACTTTGAAACCACATAGGGTCAATCTATC
This sequence comes from Sequoia sempervirens, assembly GCA_007258455.2. Classification (NCBI taxonomy): domain Eukaryota; kingdom Viridiplantae; phylum Streptophyta; class Pinopsida; order Cupressales; family Cupressaceae; genus Sequoia; species Sequoia sempervirens. The sequence continues at coordinate 161,361 of VDFB02269354.1, read as the reverse complement.
AATCATTAACACAAGGAGGTAAAGCACAAGAAGACATACGCTGGAAACTTTGAATGGTGATGAAAAAAAAGACTCAAGAAGAGGATATACACAAAGGAACTTCTTAGCACCCTCAAGGTCAAACAGACCTTCTAATAGCATAAAACAAGAAACCAAGCAAGGGTAATCTTAGGCAACACATGCCAATTGCGCCAACCCACCAATAAGCTAAGGTCCAACATGCCCACCCACAACATAGGATATAGGAAAGTAACCAATCTCAACCTCGAGAGACTCTCAACCAAGGGAATCACTCCAATCCCATAGGGTAAGGAAAGACCTAGGAGGAATCATTCCTCCACAACACAAGACAAGGTTGGGAAATTCAACCCTCTAAAATTCCAAACTAAGGCACTCAAGGTAGGAGGTCCTATGACTATCTTGCCAACACAGGCACTTGTAACACACACATCAAGCACACTACAACCACATGGGATACAACCGCACTCAGAGACCACTCAGGGGTCATATCCCTATACACAAAAGAGCCACACATGAAGAAGGATACCAATCATAACACACTTCTTGGTAGGATCAACGGTCTAACTAACCCTCACACAAAATCATTCTTTAACAGGACATGAAATGGATAGGAAACAACACTTGTTGCCATCCACCACATAGAACACACCAAGCAAGTATCAACCATAAAAAAGGATCCTAGTGCTGCAACATGGGCTCTACCTCTAACTCTACCTCTGGCTTTGCCCCTAGGGGCATTCTAAAGAAAACAAGGAACACATCAAAATAGATCATCACAAGGACGGTCTATATACACCACACTAAGGCATGGAAACTAATAAACAAAACTATGAAAAACAATATAAACAGCTCACACCACATAGACCAAACACAACATGACATAGAAGGCTCAAGTATGCTAGAGCTCCCAGTGTGTGAACATGGGCCCTGATACCAGATGTAACATCCCACTACGCAACCCCGAAGGGTAAGAGCCAAAACAGGACAAGATAATTTTTTTTTGAAAACATAAAGAATAACTTACACATAAAGTGGTTTCCAATACGATATATTGACAACATACATGGCTAAACATGGTCGAATGCACAACCCAAAGGAGAGGACTAGTGTACCCTCCAGAGAAAATCCGATCTAGAGTAAATAGGATAGCTTTAGAAATTTCTACTCTGGTGCTCCGAAATTATCTGCGCAGTTGCTCCAAAAATATCTATGTCGATGCTTCAGAATTACTCTACATTGGTGCTCTAGAATTACCTCTGCACCGATGCTCTAGAATTACTCTGCATCGATGCTCTAGAATTATCTCTGCACTAGAACTTTTTGCTTCGGTGCTCCGGAAATATATGTTGTAACATCACATAATAGCATACAAAAAGCTTGGATGCACTGGAACTTTAGTAGCAGCAACACAGAGCAACAAACAAAAAGCGACATTGATCTGGAATCTTAGCAAACTATTGCAAAAATGAAATACACAACCAAAGATCTAATTTTTGCATGAGAATTTTTGAAAGTGAAGCCATAATGATCATCATAATACAAGGGAGTCTGATACCAACACTAGAACCCGTAAGCCAAACATAAAGAATCACATTTTTTCTCATTAAATTATATGATTACATCTTCTTTCTCAAGAGAGTACAATATACACAAAGGAATATACACGAGTACAATGGCATAGCCAAGAATAAGATAAATCAACATACAAGACAAGTACAAGAGGGATCAACTCCAACTAGTGCTCTAATAACCCGTGCATTGGTCCCTAATGGCAGTGGAAATGCCTCCCTACCATGTGGACTCAAAGGAGACCACCCCACCGTGCTCGGAGGTAGTCATAAGGCCCAAATAGAAATAACAAGGCAAGAGTAACATATGGCCAACACTCACATTAGACATGGAGCAAACATAGAATACAATGCATTAAAGCCAATATCACAACATGAAGATGCTCATACAACAACATGTTAGGTAATACTTATGACTCCTAAGGTACGAGGTACTAGAGTGTCGATCAGATGGAGTATCATCATGTGTGCTCAGAGGGATGGCACCACACGAAACCAAGTACACCTCTCATACAAACGAAGAGACTCAATCATGCCTGTATCAACACCCTGCAGATAGATAACTCAATGCTTTGTAGACAAATAGGTCTTCTTGTTTAACCAAATGAGGAATCCATAGCAAATATGAAATAGTGAAAAAGCCATTAAAGCCATCATTAAAATCATTTAACATAACCAAGAAAACATTGTTGTGAAATCATTCAAACAATTGATCTCATACACTCACAAGTAGATCAAATACATTCAAAAATTCACCATTAACTTCATAAAAGAACCAATCATATAATAAATATAAACCTCATTAAATCATCTCGCAAAATCACTTTTAAATCAGATAAAATCTACCACGTGGTAATGGCACAAAACACAGTTTTAGCTGTTGTTCAAACGCATGAGAAAGAGACATAAAAATTCCATAAAGAGATAAAAGTGCTCAAATCTAAAGTTGGACAACAACCCAATTTAGATTTTGATGTTTCTAGATGGATTCCATCTTTAATTTTCAATTTTATGACCCAAAATAAGGTGTTGTTCAGAAAACGTCATTTTAAGCATAGTTGGACAAAAAACATAAAAAAATGAAAGTGCCCGGATTAAAAATCAGACAAAGACCCAGTTGAGATATGGAAATTTCTACATGGTATCCAACTTTATTTTGCAATTATAATGACTGGTTAAAGAGTAGCATCAAAAAATGTGTTTCCATAAGTAGGCACAAATTTGACCAAAAATGAAAGTGCCCAGAATTAAAATCTGCTAAAGACCCAGTTGAGATTTGGGAATTTCTACAAGGAATCCACTTTTTTTTTTTGTTTTTAACAAGTGGAGAAAGAGCATCAAAGAAAAAATATTTTTTAGCAAATTGGGCAAAAGAGAAAGAATGTGAAAGAGCCTAGAAATCAGATTTTTTTCAATAACCCATTTCAGATTTGCTGAAAATACACAAAAATCTACCATACATAAATACTATAGAGCAGCAAAAATAATTCAAACATCCATTATCTAAACCCCAAGCAATCACAAAAATAAATAGAAGAGTTCCCTCAAATTTCACAAAATAAAAGTAACCTAGAATTGAAAAGAGATTCAAGGCATAAATCTACATAAAGGAATGCACATATCACTAGTAATTCAAAGATTCAGGAACAAGGAAAAATACCTCAATTCTACCCCAAAATAGAAATGAAAGAATGCTCTATGTGGAAGGCACGACCAAATTCTAAAGTAGTACAACAAGGAGAAAATGGCTCACTGAATTCAACAATCCAATACCCACAAATTTCTTCTCAGAAAATCACCATGTTTCTTCCCCACTTCAGCTGCCCAATATGTGGGGTTTTTCTTCTCCTTCAAAAACAAAGAGTTTCTTCTCCTCCACAAGAAATTATGTCCCAAAACAAAACTTTCTTCCCTTTTATATTTTCTCCCCAAAACAATAAAATGAAATAAGACATTTTAGTAAATAAGCTATTAAAGCTCCCCAATTCAATTAATTAAAATCACTAAATATCCAACATTCCCTCTTTTATATAAAAATAATAATAATTTAAATCAAAACATTAAAATACACACAAGCTCCACAAGAAGATTTAAATAAAGTTATGAGGGCTCACAAAATGGATTAATAAAAATATATCATTTAAAATTTCCAAATGAAATATATCATTCTCTTGAATGATCAATAAAAATAATTTAAAATAACATATTTAAAATCTCATGGATAAACCATTCAAATCTCCCATCAATAAAATACTATAAAATGCCATATATGAAATCATGAAAAGATGTCAAAGAAACCATATCAAGACATCGACAACCAATTAAATATATATAACCACATAAAAGATTAACGGAAACCAAGACAAAATACCTCAATGGGACATACTAGTAAACCACATACAACTAAAAGGTGCTCTGGACATATGACTGAAAGGTGCTCTGAACATTACCGTTAGATAGTTGGACGATAAGACATCAACAAGGAAACACTACACTAACAAGGTACAGTGGGCTAGGGTTGAGGACGTTTGACCTGTGACTACCTCCAGTAACCACCATCGGGGAAGATGAGTACGCTCAAGCCTGGATCGAGGCAAAGTCGATACTCAATACTTGCATCACTCCAATCACACATCAAAATACATGTGCATATAACATATATCATGTAGTCGAAGAAACATCAATCATTAGGAAGAGTGTCATGGTATCGTAAGCCTCTCGGATATGAGTGTTATGACATCATCCCCTTCCTGTCCATAATCATACAAAAGTAATGATAATAGTATATAAATATATAAACATATAAACATGTAATCCAGAATAATGACTAATCATGATAACCTTTTCCCTTAATCATCAATGTCTAATCTCATTATGATAACATTTAAAATTTAAAATATCAATTCAAAATCAAAATACTATCTTACCCAGGCTAAAGCTAGAGAGGTGTTACACAAAGTATGTGTTATCAATTACAATTCAAAAATTGACTTCCCACCTCTCAACCCACTCTCTCCACTCCCTCAATGCCCCGCCTTCCATTTTTTAACAAATGCAATTTTAAAATTCTAGAATAGAGTTACAATTTACAATAAATGCCCACTCATAGGCCTAGGCATGGGATTTTTTCTTTTTGGAAAATCAACAATTTACAAACTTATTTAAAACAACTACCAATAAAATCAATTAACTATTTGATTTTTCACATTCCCAACATCAAACCTTACTGTGCCAGAGGAGTTGGGGATTTAAATAAACTATGCCTGCAAGAAATACCAAAATAAAACACAAAAATTAAAATTAAAATGTTTTTGGGTGTGCATAATTTTTTGTGGGCCTGGATGCTCCTGCATCAAACAACCCGGGTAAGAAGGAATATTTCATGAGTGAAGGCTCATAAACATTCATCTGGATTTGGGTCTCCAAATCCACGTTTCCCCATTTGTCTTCCTTCCTTCCTATTTTCCCCCTCCATTTGTTCAAATATTTCTTGTTTTATTGGCTTGGTGTCTTCCTATTTGTTCTTGAATTCATCATTTTATCAATTTCCTCATTCTCCTTTTTTGTTAGTTGTTGCACCCTTTGTGTTGTGTCATGGAAATATGAAACACTCCCAATTTTCCCACCTTTTCCTTTCAGAAGCTTCTCCTTTTGTTGATGAGCTAAAATTAGGCCTTCCTCCTTAAATTCTCGTCTTCTTCTTAAATCAACATGCTCTTTGTGCCTCTTGGTGCTTTTTTGTAACTTCTCTCATAAAAATAAATTTCCTAAGATTATCTAACAATTTCTCTTCCTCTAACCTTTATAAAATATCTCTAACGTGTTTCAAATTATCCCAAATTTCATCTAAAACACTTGCAAACTTACCAAGGAGTGGTCTATGTGCTTCATCCTTCACCATACCTTTGATCTCCATGGGTAATTTTTTCTCCTTTTTTGCTGTCTCAACTTCCTTTGTACTAGGAATAAATACATCATATACTTCTTCCTTCTATATTTCTTTCAAGAATTGTTTTCCAAAGATTACACACGCCTGTGTATCATTTCCCTCTTATGTTTTTCTTTCATTGGTGTCATGACATATTTCTTTGCATCTTTGGTTATTGTGTAAGTATTTGTTTCACCATCATATATGGCCTTCTGGTCATACTACAATGGTCTACCCAAAATAATATGACAAGAATCCGTAGATTACATCACACATAATCCCATCTCTATAATTGTCAATCTAAAAAACTTACCAAACATTGTCCATTCACTAGAAGTTGATGGTCCTTTTGAACCACATAACCTTGTAGGGGTTTGGATGTTTTATTTTCTTGAAGATTAGTTTCTCCACCATTTCTTGAGATGTAAATTTATCCATGCTACCACTACCCATAATCATGATGCAACACTTTCCCTTTGCTTTGCAAATGGTTTTAAACAAACTCCCCCTTTGTATGGGTTCTTTATGCTCCTTTTTTGGCTTTAAGAGCACTCTCCTCAGCATAAGAGCTTCTCCATACTTTGAGTTTTCTATTTCATTTTCTTCTTCAACCTCTATGATAAATTTTCTCCTAGTCTTACTCTTCCCATCCTCTAATTTCATTTGAGAGAATTCAAATTCCCTATGACTAGCCTCTCCAAAATTGAAAGAAGCTCCTGAAAATACTCATCTTTTTCCATAATCTCCCCTTCCTCTTGAAGTTTCTCCTCTTCCTTTGAAGGAATCTCCTCTTCCCCTCATATTTGAGCCATAATTTTTTTGAGACCAACTTTCCTCTTCTTCCTTTATTGGTTGTCCTCTTCCACTATTTGTTTGTTCTCCACCTCTTGAAGTTTCTCCTCTAGCTCTAAAAATACTTTGTTTTCGTCTTGCCAACTTTTCCTCTACCTTGAGATCATATTGGTAGGATTCCTCCATTTTTCTTATCATAACCATCCTAATTTCATCTTGGATAGAAATATATAACCCATTCACATACCTTGCAACCTGTTCTTCATCATCTTCAACATGCCCAACACAAATTCCCAATTTGTAGAATTCTTCTGTGTACTCCATGACACTCAAATCCTTTTGTTTCAAATTTTGTAGCCTCTTAAACAAATTGATGTGATAGTCCATATAAAAAAAAAATTCCTTCAACTTTGTGACCATCTTGTCCCATGATCTTATATTCTCTTCTCCCCTTCTTTTTCTTTCAATATGTGTTCAATCCAACCATAGCGATGCATGTCCCTTCAACCTTGTGCAAGCATACTTCACCTTCTTTTTTTTAGAATTATAAGTCAAAATATTTATCCATTTCAATAATCTAGTCAATGAGCACTTTTGGATTCAAACTTCCACAGTAGCTCGGTGGATCCATCCTTGGCTTAATTCCAAGTTTTGACAACACTTGTAGGAATCTATCCTCTCATGCATCTTCTCCTCCTCCCTCTACAACTTATGGTGTTTCCTCTTCCTCTTCACTAACATCCTCAATAAAAATCCTCTTCGTTGGGAAGTCTCCATGGATTAGATATCCTTGCAATGATTCCTCTCAACATCTTCATCATTGTTGTATTTTCTTCTATTTGTGCACCCCTTCCTCTGCCCCATCCTCTGTATGTCATGCTCTCTTTAAAACCAACTATGATATCAAATGGTGCAACTCAATAATAGAGAATCTATAAGATTTTCAATTGTTGTAGCAAATTAACCTTTGATATTTTTTAATACATAAATGGAAAACACAATAAAATACTAATTCTAAAATTATTAATTCAAATCAAAGTATCTGCAACAACTTGGAGATACAATGGCTTCAACAATTTCCAAACTATGCCACTCCTACAACAACAATTTATAGGAAAACATATGCAAACTTCAAATATTCTGAAAATTATCTACAGGCTAGCCAAAATATGATCACAACACTCTTTGAATAGAAAAAATCACCTACAACACATATAAAATACCATCAAATCCATCCTCCTCTTCATACAATCTCATTTTCCTAATATTCTGCTCAATTCTTTTCCTATCAAAACTCTCCTGGAAACTTGGGCATGGCCTTCTCTCTCCTTCAAGTCAAACTTCAAAATCTCCCTTATTCTTTCTTGGGTGTGGTTTTTCCTCTTCCAGGCATGTGCTATCAATTGCAATTCAAAAATTTCCTTTCCACCTCTCAACCCACTTTCTCCACTCCCTCAATGCCCCACCTTTAGTTTTTTCAAAAAATACAATTTTAAAATTCTATAATGGAGCTACAATTTACATTAAATGTCCACTCACAGGCCTAACATGAGATTTTTCCTTTTTGGAAAATCAACAATTTACAAACTTAAATTCAAAACAATTACCAAGCAAATCAATTAATTAATTGTTTTTTCACATTCCCAACATCAAACCTTATTGTGTCGAAGGAGTTGAGGATTTAAATAATTTTTTTCTTGCAAGAAATACTAAAACAAAACAAAACAAAAAAATTAAAATGTTTTTGGGTGTGCAATATTGTCTATGCACCCGGATGCTCCTACATCAATAATTAACATATTTAAAACAAAACATATTAATTGAAAATGTATAACTAACATGGAAAAAATTAACATCTCTAAAAAAACTAATTTACTAAAATATATCATTAATAAAACTAAAATAAAACTAATTTACTCCAAAATATCATTAATAAGACTAAATCAAAACTAACTCACTGAAAAATGTCATTAACATGCAAAATAGTTAACATCTTAAAACAAAACTAATTTCAATAAAAATATCATTAATAAAACTAAAGCAAAGCTAATTTACCAAAAACTATCATTAATAATTTTATTTTTTTAGGCAAAGTGGCAAGCCACTATAATATTATATTAAATATAATTAAGATATTACAAAAAACTGGTTCTAAAGGGCATACTGGTTGGAAAGAACCAGCAAGAAAACCTCCAGTTATAGCCTAAAATTGAAACTATAATTTTGTACAATTCCGCAACTTGAAAATACATGCTAATAGGTCAAAAATTTAGCATCCAAAACCCAAAAACTAACCCTTCATATCAAGCTAACAACCCATAATAGGAACAAGTAATGTTTTTAACACTCGGAACCCAAGACACTTGCCCCAAGAACTATACTATCCCATATTAAGTAACAAAAAACATTTTTAGACCCCTTACAATTTTAAACAAAAAACCCACTAACAACAACTTTTACATTTTTAATGAGCCCCCATTGATAGAATTCTCATCCTGTAGTTTGAATCCTTCACCTAGTTGAAGACCTCGCTCAAAAACCCTTCTATTTCGAACATGAGCACTATGAAATTAGAGATGTGAAGTCAGCCTCGCATTTACCATTATTGAATTCACCTGACCTCTATTAGAAGCTCGATTAGGAGCATTCTGGTAATGACCCTGGCCTCGAGCAGGTGAATTAAAATGAAGCTACAAATCCAGTTGAACACTATTGTTTGGAGGAGGAACATACGCATGGAGGTAAGCCAAGGCGAAATATTTTTCCTTAATCTCCAACTCCATTATAGAGCAAATAGAATGATGATTTCTTCTTATGGTGCACAACAAGATGTTATCTTTGTTGAATTGTAATGCCAGTCTAATGACATCAAAGAGTTCTTCAAAGCCCTGCCTTCTTTGCACAAAATCCCTTGGAAACAAACCACCAACAAACCTTTTCCCAGAGAAGAAATTATAGTTTTGCACAGCTCGAAGAGTTGTATTATCTAATAGGAACTAAAAATTGATAAATTTTCTAGCCAGTTCCTCCAATTCATTCAACAACTGTATTAAATCAAGTGCATTGGATAAAAATATCGAAATCACCTAAGAGGGGAGTATAATCCATCTTGCCCGTGGACTAGTAACTTCAAGCCACAAAATGATGTGAATGCAATCTTTGATCCTTGCATTATCTATCTTGAACATGGTTCTTAAAACATCCTGAGTGATATATTCTTCAACTGGTCTCTCCCATGGTTGAATTGGTAAAGACACCCATAGATTCCATAGATGGAGCATCATTATCCTATAGCTTGAGTGGCAAGTTCCCTATATGAGCCTTCACCTAATTTCTATACTTTCAACGACCCTACTATTAGAAAATGTAATGTGCAAATATTCTTCTTTGGAGGCCTATTTAATATCGGTTTAAATGCAAACCAAAGGAAAATCATAATGAGAGGGAATGCATAGGGATGCATAGAGCTGAGCATTTAACACATCACTATACCTTACCATTGTTGGCTTGTGTTAAATGGAAGCTGAGATACAAGATGGCAGGCCTCGCATTACAAAACATAATTAAAAGGTAACTTGTGCATCTAAAAATATCTGGCAACTAACTTGAATGGATTGATGCAACATGACTAAAATAATTTGAGCAAAGTCGAACATCATCAGGAAGTAAGTATTGGTCCTTTATACCTGATGCAAGACGTCCTTGGAGTTGCTACAAATTACCATGTGGCTTTATGAAGCATAATTACCTTGAAAGGACTCAAGGCATGTGATGCAATTCCAACTCATTATTGATGTGCCTTGTATTAGCCATAGTGGCAAACACTCCATAATTTACCAACAGAGGACTAGGAATGTGATGTAATTCCAACTCATTGTTGACTTGCCCTGTATTAGCCACAGTGGCATCCACACCATAAAATGCCGAGGGAGAACTTATACAAATAAAACCATATGAAGTAAGATTGAATCATTCATTTGAGTGATTACCACTTGCTTCTTGTTTGATCAAGTCAATTAACTTAGGAAAATTACTTAACTTGCTTATATCTTGCAATACCTTTATCTCCTTGCCCTCACATCCTAGATTTGCTAGAAAATATGATATCCTATTGCCTTCCCTGTAGGTGTGGGTAATTATGGAGGCTTGAAAGTTGTCAATTATTGCCCATGCTTTTTGTAAAACATATCTTAAATTCCAATTCTGAATCTTTCTTGTTCTACATGCATTAATAATTATCATAGAGTCGCCTTCTATGTGGATATTTGGAACCCCCAATTGGGATGCCAATTCCAAACCCAATAACAAAGCATGTGCTTCTACACTGTTATTCATGCCATGAACTAAATGGGTTGAAGAGACTGCCAAGATATCCCCTAATGAATTCCTAATATAGATACATGCCCCTGATTAGCCTACTTCACTTTTAGAAGCCCCATCGAAATTTAGTTTAACAAAGGCATCTTTAGGTGGGATCCATTTAACCGAACTTCTGTCAATTTTATTGGTAGCATTTTTAAGAAGACTACCATCAAATGGAAATTTAATACTCTTCCAACTTTTCAAAATTGAACTATCCCAGTTTATGAACAGAGAATTTGTGAATTTCTCTCTTTGGACACAAGAGTTTACCCCAGGTTTGATATTGCTTTTTCTATTTTGACCACTAATAGCTCAACTATGGATTTTATTTTTCTGAAGATTCTCATGTTTCTTTCCCACCAAATGTTCCATATCACAATCACTAGTACAATGTGCCAAATACATGCAAAGAAAGAAGATTGATACAAAAGTGGCCAGCTCTGAAAAAGATCCCAGGTCATATTTGGGAGAGGGATATGAAGATATAATTTTTTTTTAATGAAAATCCAAGACTGATTGGAAAAAATACACTGTAAGAGAAAATGGTCAGCAATTTGAAATTCTTGCTCACATAGTGGGCACTTGAAAGGATCTGCAATTTTCAATTTAGACAAATGATCACTTGTAAGGATTCTTTTCTATACGGCAAGCCATGCAAAAGTACTAGCTTTCTAAGGTAAGAATTTGTTATTCCAACACAAGGTATATGCATGTTGAGATTGTGAAGAATGATTTGATTGACTTAGAATTGCATAACCTTCTTTCACTGAATATGTTCCAAATTTTGAGGCTGTCCAAATTATCTTATCTTGTTTTTCAGATAAGTACACTATTCTTTCCTTCATGATGTTACAGAAAAGATCAGACTGGTGTGAAGAAATGATGCTAGTTGGGGGTTTTTTCCACACTACTTTCCCAGTAAGAGGGTCCAAAGAATGCACATAATCTAACAATTTTACACCCCATGCTTTAGATAAAGTAGACCTTGCATCTTGAAGCTCCTGATTTTCAGCCAACGAAGGTTTTCCATTCCATGAGTCTGCCCAAAGCTTTACACTCTGCCCATCATTTACCTCCCATGAAGAAAAACTTGAAATAAGATTTATGTTGTTTACAAAAAATTTGTATAGAAGATCCCTTTAGAGGGTTTGCTACTGTTAAAATTCTTGATGGATTTTCATTATCAAGATATTTGACTTGCATTATCCTAGCCCATTTAGCCTCTGGATTAGAGTACATTTTCCATGCTAATTTGGCCCCAAATGCTTTATTTCTCCATGAGAGATTTTGGACTCCAACCCCCCCTTACTTCTTACCTTTTACCAAGCCTTCAAGGGAAATTATGGGTACCTTTTTCTGCTCATCAATGTTGCCTTTCCAGAGGAAAGATCTTATTATTTTTTCAATCTCATGAATTACTGAAGCTGGAGCTTTAAGAAGGACAAGGAAATAATTAGAATTGAAGAATGGAATCTCTAGGTAAATACAAGGCAACTCCACTTCTTGGAAACCCAACATCTTCACAATCTTCTTTTTCAAAATCACCGGAAGTGTTTAAAATATAAATATTGGACTTTGTTAAATTGATTTTTGCCCTGATGCTGATGAATACTTTTCAAGGACCTCTTTGACCTATTTTTCTTTCGATAACATGGATTTATTGAATAGGAGAGTATCACCAGCAAAAAGGGAATGCATAACTGAAATATTTGAATTGGCTATTTGCACTCCTTGCCATAAGCCTTGGTTATGCTTCAAGAGGATAAACCTACTTAATGCTTCAGCTATAATTATGAAGAGAAATGATGACAGTGGATCACTTTGTCTGACCCCTTGTGAAGCACTAAAAACACTTGTCAGATTACCATTAATGAGCATTGGAAACTTTTCTCCAAATAGACAAGACATTATCCACTTGCGCCATTGAGAACAAAATCCAAATTTTGACAAAACCATATTGAGGAACTTCTAGTCAACCTTATCATAGGCTTTCATCATATCTAAAACATAACCGAGTTACTAAAAATATGTCATTAACATGCACAAAAAATTAACATCTATAAAACAAAACAAATTTACTAATAATATCATTGATAATTTAACAAAAAAAATAATTTACTGCAAAATATGAACCATGTTTTTGTAGTATTTTATTATATTATAATAGATATTATAGTGGCTTTCCACTTTTGCAAAATAAAATAAAATATATGACTAATAAAATTAAAACAAAACTAATTTAGTAACAAAAATATTGACATGCAAAATAATCATCTCTAAAATAAAACTAATCTACTTAAAATATCATTAATAAAACTAAAAGCAAATTATTTTTTCAAAAAAAACATGATTAATAAATCTAAATCCTTAACAATATCATTAATATAATTAATTTACTTAAAAATATCATTAACATGCAAAATTATTAACATCTCTAAAATAAAACTAATGTAATGCCCAGAACTTTCTATTGAAACAAAATCATAACGTCAAGATAGGCTAATTAGTTTTACCAAGTATTACCTAGGATGAAGATAACTATAAAATAGCTTAAATGGATTATTAAAATTATTGTTGCAAATTAATCCAAATAATACAAAGACCATGATATATCATGTTTAATAAAATTAACCAATCATTATTCTCAAATACAAATATTATTAGTCATCAAATTATAAATACTCTCATTATAGCATACATTATAATCTTATTTTTTGAGATAATATATCATAAAACATTACAAGTCAAGGTAGTTATAATTATCATTTATTAGTACCAAAACTACTATAATATTATCAATGATCAATAGAATCCACAATAATATTCATAACATTCTTTGTAACTAAAGGTTGGATTAAACATAAAAGATTATTTGAAAATGCAACCTAATATCAAGTTCCTCATGATTCTCAAGACCTATTCATTGCCTAGAGAAATCATTATTGTTAAACCCCATTGTGTGATTAACATTTATTATTTTTTATTAGGGAAAAAATGGGTTTTGATGGGATTCAAAACCCATCACAAAGAGGTTTTGAAGGGACCTAAAACCCTATTAAGACAAAAATACTGCTAGAAAAATAAATTGCATACCAACAACAACCCATCAATAGTAGCCATCTGAGGATATTCAAGATACATCAAGCTACATAACATAGGTTTTGAAGGGACCCAAAACCCTTTTACAACCAGGTTTTGACAGGTAGCTTGAACCCTAAGAAATCATGAGCACAACCCGAATTAGCCAAGTCATAGCTAACCCGCCACTTAGAATAACCATAATTGAGCAAATGAGAACACTAACCACAAACACATCTTGAATAAAACATTCAACATTATAGCATACCAACCACTTAGGAAGAACATACCTAATCCAACATTACTAGAAATAGTCATCCAACAACGAACAATCCACTCAGAATACCAACAACTAGAAACAATTATCCAACAATGAACAATCCACTTAAAATACCAATTTTTGAACCAGTAAAAAAACATTCCTGATGATGCAAACTATAAACATCATCAAACCTACCTCTCCACCTCTATCGAATAAGAAACCAAGAACATCATTCTCATAGTAGAAACAAATTTCCTGCAAATCCACACTCCATATCAATAGGAGTGGTCTCCACCTCAAAAGGAGCAAGAATAGAGAAACCTCAGCCATAAAATAAACCCTCACCTTAAAAGGAGAGGTATGCACCTCTGAATGAGACTGAATTCCATGGAGAAGGAATAAAATCATACCAAAATGATGAACTTAGCATCCATAGGTAGCATAAAAACTTGGGTCTTCATGATGAACTCTGAAATTAGCCCAACCATTAGTAGAACAGAAGAAACCAGAGCAACCACCACAACCATTTTCAACAACAAACCCAAAACCGAACCACCCAGCTCTAGCTCCACCTCTATAGGAGATAACAACGAAGAAAGAAGGTAATGAGACAACACTTCTGAAGAGAGGGTGAAAGAGGCTTCCGTTAATAGAGAAATCATCTAGGATAGTAGAATAAGCTTTACATACAACCCAGTCAACAACATCCCACTAGAAACAAGGGAAGCAACCTCTCCCTTAGGATCCAAGAGAGACAAGGACTTGAAATGGAACTTAAAAAGTAACCCAGTGAAACCAACCCATCCAAATAAAGAGTCTCAAATAGTTGCACCAAAGCAACCACCAGGAACCAAACTAGATTTCATAAATAAGTCTACAAAATATAATAAACTAACCCCTGGACCAGTAAAATATTCAAAATCCAACAAGAGTTCATAACCAAAAACAAAATCTTGAGCAAGAAGGAGAAAAGACTTTCCATCCTATAAAAAAAGGAAACCACAAAGCTGAAGCCAAAGCTCCACTCAAAACCACAGGGGATTCCCAAGAAAATCAACTTGAAGCCATACCCAAAGCACCACATGAAGCATCCATACCTCCAACCCAAAAGAAAAAACAAAGGCCAATAGAGGTAGTTGTTGACCACCATAGACACAACCAGAAGCACTACATCCTTACAAACGTTCTAGCAGCAAAAAACCTCCAACAACAATGTAGCCACAACCGCACCAAGCAGCTCACCATATGCAAACTCACAACCATTCTTGTAGCCGAGAAGAACAGTTGAAAGTACAGTTGTCGCAACTATACCAAGCAGCTCCCCAACAAGTGGCTCACCGTACACAAAACCATAGTTGTTTCTATAGCCAGTCCCATAGCCTAGAAGAAGCACAAGAAAAAGAAGACCTTCTACAACTGTACCAAGTAGCTCCCCATCCATATCCTCTGAATCCCCTTCTCCATCTTCCTCATCCCCTAAAGATTTGAAATATGCACCTCCTCTCCCATTCTCGCTCATCCTATGTTATAAATGTTTCATGTGATTAACATTTATTGTTACTTTGATAAATTAAAATGTTTTAATACATGATTATGTTTTGTGTATCTTGATGGAAATACAATGAATCAATATGTAATGTAATATCAATTCTTTAAATGCTTTGAAGAGGAAAATAATATATGATGCATGTGAATGTTATGTTATCAACTAACTTCTTTTGTGATGCACAAAGTTGGATACAAGAAAGAATCGAGCCCTCCAGGAGAGAGGGGGAGTATCACCCAAGAGAGGAGTTTGGTATGGTAACCCCTAATGTAACTACTTGATCTATCACACACTCACAATCTAGTTAGTCAAGTTAATTCAATTTGAGATTTGGTAAGTGATCTCTTGCTCTTAGTTTTCGTGATGTTTGGAAAGCTTTATTTTTCCCTTAAATGTCTTTTGATGTTTATTTGGTTTGTATTAGAGTGGTTAAACTTGTAACACCCCGCCAAACAACCCCAAAGGAAACTAATACGTCAACATTTATGGCACAATTTTTTATTTTTTTAAAGTAACTAACATGGAACATAATATTAACACACAACATTTGAAATGAACTATACATGTACAACATATGACAAAGTCCCTTGGGGTTACATGACTGCATTACATTTTGAATCAACATTTATTACATTACTTGAAAGATAGACATACACCAATAACCACAAGATAATAACATGAACATGGACAATACATTAATAATATGAAGATACATCGCTCAAGTATTACATTGATGCAATGGAACTTCCCAACATGAATGGGAATAGTACAATATCATGGAATGTTACAAATGAAATGTATGAATACAAAGCCTCAAGGCTGGTTCCAAAAATTGTATATCTCTAGAGACTCTGCAATAGTTCAACTCGATCACGACTAGGGACCCAATGGAGTGCATAGCATGTTCCACTTGACCACATGGTCCCTAAGGCCCACCCCTCGTGCTAGGAGATGACAAGAAAGACCTCAACGATAACCATCAAGTGAAGCAAGGATTACAAAACTCCACGACATGAGCAACAATAACATAAGGTAGCATCCAACACAAGAAATAAGCAACACAAGAAACACAAAAAACATCCAACACAAGATACATCCAATATAGAAAACATCCACTTCTAGAGAAACAAGGCAACAAGAGAACATGACAAAAGCATCACATAACAACATCCACTTCTAGAGGTACATGAACCACAAGAGGGGAACAACAAACATAAAAGGTTGTTAAAGGGTGGATTTTCATCACATAGGTAGCCACGAGTTACCCTGGTGTAACCTTCCTAGGATGTCGGCCACCATCCTGGGTTATCCTGGTAACCTCTACCAGCTACCGAACCCCCATGCTCTCTATGCGGGATCAACATACCTTGCAAGATTATTATGCAAAGGCAAGGCAGTTGGTCTTGCCATTCCATACCTTTCCACTCATCCCAAGCCTAAACGAAGCACTTGGGCTGATGAGTGAGGGTACATTATCCGAGTTAATGTGTTAAACTACCCAAACCCCCTAATTAATTAATTAAGTTATCACTCGATTAAAATCACAATGGGTTATCTTGGACCAGCCACTTTGGGCGCTGGCCCCCACTGAGAACCACTCCCCCAACTAACAACAAAATCCCATAAACACAATGGGGAAAACCAACTTTTAGAAACTAGTAAAACCATATAAATATGCACATAAAACGAGGCAAGCAACAACTCACACAAGATCTCCATAATAAATCATTTCCACCATGCAAGGCTCAAACTCACATAAACACAATCCAAGTGTAAAGGTCAACCATCATCAAAATCATGAAACAACCCACTCTTAGGTGAAAAAACATTAAACTCAAATAAATACTTCAGGCTTGATATGGTTTACCCAAGGCGATCCTACCAGCCCCCACACCAAAACTTACAAGTAAAAACCATACTCCCCTCTATCCTCTAGAAGACTAAAAAATTATCAACATAATGGTTTCCACCAAGGAGACAACAGTAGAGCAAATAGTGAAAAACATCACATCAAGTTCTTCAAACTTAATCAAGATTAACATAATCCACCCAATACAATGTCAATCGCAAAAATCAAATCTTCTCGACATCAAACAATATCTACATATATGATGATTCGTAATGCACAACTATTATAGAAGCATCTTTCTATTCATCCTCAAAATTCCTCTTATATTCAAGTATAGCTCTAAGAAATCATTAAAAGAAATAATATATAGAGTTTAAAATTTATTAACCTAAAGATTTCATCAAGGTGATCAATTTTACAACCTCTCACTCACCATCTTAAGCCAATATCTTGATAGGTAAACGCTTATATAACGAAATTTTATATTACAAGTGAAAAGGCATCTATTATTATCTACTATTCTAGAGTTTAGTGATTCTTATAGAAGGATAAGATCTTCATAATAATGTTCTAGAATATTCATTATAGTGCATATTCTACATTGAGCTTTAAATCTAAATATGTCTTTAAGTAACATCTAGTTATTCACTATTCCCATGAGGGAATAGAAATTGCCAAATGTTTCCAAGTGTCACCCAATTTAATAGCTATGCCAAGAACTTCATTTTGTCAAGGTTTTAATTGTAATTTAATCTTTCTATGAAAGATGTTACAAAATAAGTTAAGGAACATCACATAGACGTATGAATATCCAATTATTGACAATATCCAATCAAAGTTCATGATCTTATTACATCAATAACTAGTGTTTGATTATGAATTTCAAATCATCAATAATAGCTATTCGTTAGCAATGTATGTAAGTAGGTATCTAATACATGCAAGGAATACCTACTTTACTACTTTGAGTACCCCCTACTAGTGAACATTCAATACAAGAAAATGAACTTTTAATTAAGAACTCTTCAAAAGATTATCTGTACACTTCTATCGGGTACCAAATGATATTCTTAGTGGTTGTCCATATCTTTTAATGGTCTAAATGGCATTAAGATAACTGTGGAATTCAATTGACTATCCCGACGGTACTACAAAGAATGCTTGCTAAAAGGTAATAATCAGGATTATTAGTGTCCATGTGGGTTTCTCATGTCAAACAATCCCTGAAGTCGACCAACCTCTACCAAACTATTGTTGCTCATTCGAGAAATTAAATGAGTCGAGAAGTATTAAAGGGTGTATGATATGTCTGTACGTCTTCAATAAGGAGGAGAGGAGATTGTTGAGGTATGTTGTCTATATCGAAACATCTAAAGAAATCAACACACATAAGAGTACATATACATATATATATAGGACACACTACACATTAATCAAATTCCAACCATTAAAGCATATGTTGAATATCTAAATAAAAACATAGATTTAAATCAAACTCCAAATGAAAGGAATCGACTCACAAGAGTTGAGGTTGGTCTTAGACTGATAAGGACGTATCATTAACAGATCTTAGAGTAGAATATCATAAAGATGAAATTTAAGCGTTCAAAGTATGACAAGATAGGGATTGGGAAACAAGTGAATGCATACCCTGATGAAATCTCGCGCAACTATTTAATTATTTTACATGTATGTTTAAGAAGTTGACAATAGATAGAAGAATTTAAAAAGATACCAAGATGTGGTTTGATTGAAGGCCTTTACATATTGGCATACAAATGCGGGCGAGGACGGTGCATTGGAAGGATAGTTTTTCATGAGGCCAAGCAAGGTAAAAATGTCCATCAAACATGATTTGTATCTATAGCCAACAAAAGAATTTAAATCCTACTTGGAGGTAAGAAAATCTTGAGGGCCTACCAGGATTCTGATGTGACAGGTAGACAACTATCTCCATTGAAGATTGAGAAGGATGTACCATATAGATTTTATGTCTATGAATAACAAATGTATTGAATTAGGATTGCAAAATGACAGAACTTACGTTCACTATGGTTTTAAAGGATAAAGAGCCAGAAAAAGCAGCTGGAGTTAACTCTAAAGTGTACAATGATGTTACATTTTGTTTTAACAAAAGTCATGAAGATGAGGAACTGAAACAAAACCCGAGGCTGAGATAAATGGAGGAGAATCAGGCGTCTCCAAGGCAACCCTGCGATCTGATAATTGAAATATTACTAAGAAGAGAAGTGTCGGCCACACCAAGCAGAACTTGCAAGGAAAAAGAATGAGAAGACTGCAGGAAGATTGGCTATAGGGGAATTGGTATAGAGATGGATGAATAATACTATTGTAAAGAGGGTGTATGATGCACAAGTCGGTATGCAGTAGGTTGGAAAAACTTGCAGGTAAAAGGAAATTTCAGAGGATTTTTCAAAGACTATTACAAATACTTTCCAAGAGGATGTTGGGTTATTGATCAATGGTAGATGAGTGGGCTAAGCTTATCCCTAACGTAGAAGACCTTTCCCAAAATCTCCTAGCATTGAAAATAAGTTGTTTCTAAGATTAGACAGAGATATTTTCCCACGGGTGACTTAGTTCTCAGAAACTCATGATCTACCCTTACTAAAGAGACCACATATGTGGGGTTAAGGGTGAAGATATGTGTGTATACACTACAAGTATGCAAGATCTTGATGTATGGCATACTGTTGCACACCCACTGTAAGTATTACTGATATGAGCATCTTAGATTAGATAATGATGTGCAAACAAGTGGAGATTGACAAATCATATCAACATACACATAAGAAAAGTTTATATGTGTCGATTCCTATAATGGTTCATAGAAAGAATTTATAATGTCATTCTTGTTTAATGGTGTTCACTATAAATTTATAATAGATTCATAAGTAAGCGTAGGTTAAAAATCTGATACAGGGAAAAATATTCATGCTAGGCTCGATTTGAGGAGGTAAAACCCCAAACATAGCATATTCAATATAAAAACCTATTAAGTAGATTGGAAAGTCATTTGCATATCTGAGATCTGACATTTGGAACTTATTCGAAATATTTAATTATCTCTTTTGATGTAAAATCTCCACCAAGTGATTCACTAAGTCAACAAGCTTATTAGCTTGCTAGCATTCCTCCATCACCAGAGAAAAGAAGAGATTCCTTTCTTGAATCCCTCTGATGTGCTAGATATTAAAATCTTGGGAGCTAGATGGTGAAGTTTTCTTTTGGATCTCCCTTTCCCCATCTCATTTTCTACTCTCCCCTTCATCGGATCCTCTTCTCCTCTTTCTAGCTCTTCCAACATCCTTCTACAATGCTATAGGCTAAAGTCTTCCAATGGTGTATATGGGAGGATGAGAGGAATAAAAAAGTGAAACCCTCAACCCCCCTAACTCCATTTTTGTTCCTCTCCTAATTCCCTAGAATCCATCATAACGATCCCGATCATAGAGCAGGTGGGCGGTGTCTGTTGTCCACCTCTATCCACACTTCCATACCACTCCCTCCATTTCTAATTTTATCCTTCATTATGCCATTTGAAACCAATCCATGCATTTCATGAAATAATTTAATATAAATGAGTTCTTACGAGCAGTATAACTATTTTCATGTAAATGGAGGTGGCATAAGACAATGAATTGTTTTGTGTGTGCCACGTAAAAGAGAAATAAATGCTTATAAATGCATACTTACCAAAAATACTCTCCCACTTCCTAAATGTAATTCATGCAATTAACTCTCTCTCTCTCTCTCTCTTTCGAGTTACTTTACTCAAGTATTAAATATTTATAATAATGTATTCTTCTGTATTATTTATTCACATTATATAAACATCTGAAACTAAAAAATCCTAACATCATGAAAAGAAAAATTGGGGAGGGGCACTACATCCTCCCCCCCTAAGATCTAACTTACTCCTAGAAGTCGCAATGTTAGAATACAACATATGAAAGTACAAGCACAACAATAATCAAACGAACCAATAACAAACAATTACCAAACCGATACATAATTTATATAATTAATGACAACACCAAACAAAGCACTGAAAAATACTACAGACCATACCAATAGGGCTTCAAGATGGGATACTCATCCTCGTCAAGGACGATGGCAAGGTTGGGGACCTTCTTGTCAAATCCATTTTCCACGTCATACCCATTGGGTTTTATAAGGCATGCTCAGACCTGACAATGCAAGTGGAGTCAATGCTTGGTACCTGCAACCTACATCGATACAAGATGCCGAGAATATATATATCCAATAGCAAACACACCATCAAAGGAAATCGCAGCATAGTAGGGCACTCGTGAGCAAGTGATACTACACTGTCCCTCTCACCAAGACCACAAACGGTAACCGCAACATCAAGTACATTAATTACATCATCAAAAATACTAATTGTAATATATTCAACATCACAAAAGAATCACTAATCATTGCATAAAAAGTAAAGTCATATGTTTGTATATAGTACATAGCCAAATTTAGCAATTACTTAATCAAATACAGAACAAGCATAGTACTACGTCCATACGATAAAAATAACCAATTGAATTCCAAACACACTATCAAATGTCATGTATCAACATAGCATACCATTAGAAGAGAGTATCATAATCATCCAAGTCAAGTGAACTATCAAACAACCAAATCAAAATGGTGCACAAGCACCAAGAATCAAAAATATACAAAACTTTTTATGCCCATATATATCATAAAACACAATTTATCACATCAAAAGCACAAAATTTTTAGGTTTAGATACACACTCACTGCATACACACTCAAATTCACTTCACAAGGAACACATCACAAGGAAACACAAGGGTCCCAAAATGAATTCCTGGTAGGAAGAATATCGGTGCATTACACACTACACCAAGGGTCCTATCATTTCCATCAATTTTCTGCACCTTAAACCAACACCACCTAGAAACAAACTTGGGCCAGCGCTAAGTGCGGATGACACAAAAAAAAAGATGCAACTTCAAAAATACGAGCAACTAGGTCAACGTAATGGGCTCATAGTGCCCAGTGTATGAACCTAGGATCTGATACCAAGTGTAATGCCCCGCCACACAATCCCAAAGGAAACTAATACATCAACATTTATAGCACAATTTTTTTTTAAGTAACTAACATGCAACATAATATTAACACACAACATTTGAAATGAACTATACATGTACTTGAACATATGACAAAGTCCCTTGGGGTTACATGACTTCATTACATTTCAAATCAACATCTATTACATTATTTGAAAGATAGACATACACCAATAACCATAAGATAATAACATGAACATGGACAATACATTAATAATATGAAGATACATTGCTCAAGGATTACATTGATTCAATGGCACTTCCCAACATGAATGGGAATAGTACAATATCATGGAATGTTACAAACAAAATGTCTGAATACAAAGCCTCAAGACTAGTTCCAAAAATTGTATAACTCTAGAGATTTTGCAACAAGTACAACTCGATCATGACAAGGGACCCAATGGGGTGCATAGCATGCTCCAAGCCAACCACGAGGTCCTGAAGGCCCACCCCTTGTGCTAGGAGATGACAAGAAGGACCTCAATGATAATCATCAAGTGAAGCAAGGATTACAAAACTACACGACATGAGTAACAATAGCATAAGGTAGCATCCAACACAAGAAATAACCAACACAAGATACATCCAATATAGAAAAAATTCACTTCCAGAGAAACAAGGCAACAAGACAACATGACAAAAGCATCACATAACAACATCACTTCCAGAGGTATATGAACCACAAGAGGGGAACAACAAACATATAAGGTTGTTAAAGGGTGGATTGTCATCGCATAGGTAGCCATGGGTTACCCTAGCGTAACCTTCCTAGGCTATTGGCCCCCATCCTGGGTTATCCTGGTAACCTCTACCGACCCTCAGACCCCCATGCTCGCTATACAGGATCAACATACCTTGCAAGATTACTATGCAGAGGCAAGCCAGTTGGACTTACCATTCCAGGCCTTCCCACTCATCCCAAGCCTAAACGAGCACTTGGGCTGATGAGTGAGGCTACATTATGAGTTAATGTATGAAACTAACCAAACCCCCTAATTAATTAATTAAGTTATCACTTGATTAAACTCACAATGGGTTATTGTAGACCAGCCACTTTGGCTGGCGGTCCCCATTGAGAGCCACTCCACCAACTAATAACACAATCCCATAAACATAACAAGGCAAGCCAACTTGCACAAACTAGAAAAACCATATAAATATGCACATAAAATGAGGCAAGCAACGACTCACACAAGATCTCCATAATAAATCATTTCCACTGTGCAAGGCTTAAACCCACATAAACACAATCCAAGTGTAAAGGTCAACCATCATCAAAATCATGAAATTGTGCTCACTTTTAGGTGAAACAACATTAAACTCAAATAAATACTTCAAGCTTGATATGGGTTACCCAAGGCGGATCCTATCGGTCCCCACACCAAAACTTGCAACTAAAAACCATACTCCCCTCTATCCTCTGGAAGACTAACAAATTATCAACACAATGGTTTCCACCAAGGAGACAACAATAGAGCAAATAGTGAAAAACATCACATCAAGTTCTTAAAACTCAATCAAGATTAACATAATCCACCCAATACAATGTCAATCGCAAAAATTAGATCTTCTCAACATCTAACAATATCTACATATATGATGATTCATAATGCACAACTATTATAGAAGCATCTTTCTATTCATCCTCAAAATTCCTCTCATATTCAAGTATAGGTCTAAGAAATCATTAAAATAAATAATGGATAGAGTTTAAGGTTTATTAACCTAAATACTTCGTCAAGGTGACGACTTTTACAACCTCTCACTCACCATCTTAAGCCAATATCTTGATAGGTAAGCGCTTATATAGAAAAATGTTATATTGCAAGTTAAAAGGCATCTATTATATATTATCTACTATTC
Source organism: Sequoia sempervirens (assembly GCA_007258455.2). Lineage (NCBI taxonomy): Eukaryota > Viridiplantae > Streptophyta > Pinopsida > Cupressales > Cupressaceae > Sequoia > Sequoia sempervirens. The sequence goes on along the minus strand of VDFB02269354.1, from coordinate 136,954 downwards.
TAGAGTTTAGTGATTCTTATAGAAGGATAAGATCTTCATAATAATGTTCTAGAATATTCATTAGAGTGCATATTCTACATTGACCTTTAAATCTAAGTATGTCTTTAAGTAACACCAAGTTATTTACTATTCTAATGAGGGAATAGAAATTTCCAAATGTTTCTGAGTGTCACCCAATTTAATAGCTATGCCAAGAACTTCATTTTTTCAAGGGTTTAATCGTAATTTAATCTTTCAATAACGATGTTACAAAATAAGTTAAGGAACATCACATAGACATATGAATATCCAATTATTGACAATATCTAATCAAAGTTCATGATCTTATTACATCAATAACTAGTGTTTGATTATGAATTTCAAATCATCAATAATACCTATTCATTAGCAATGTATGCAAGTAGGTATCTAATGCATGCAAGGAATACCTACTTAGTGGTTGTCCATATCTTTTAATGGTATATATGGCATTAAGATAACTGTGGAATTCAATTGACTATCCTGGCGGTACTACAAAGAATGCTTGCTAAAAGGTAATGGTCAAGATTATTAGTGTCCATGTGGGTTTCTCATGTCCAACAATCCTCGAAGTCGACCAACCTCTACCAAAATATTGTTGCTCATTCGAGAAATTAAATGAGTCAAGAAGTATTAAAAGGGTGTATGATATGTCCATACGTCTTCAATAAGGAGGAGAGAAGATTGTTGAGGTATGTTGTCTATATTGAAACATCTAAAGAAATCAACATACATAAGAGTACACACACACACACACACACACACACACACATATATATATGACACACTATACATTAATTGAATTCTAGCCATTAAAGCATATGTTGAATTTCCAAATAGAAACACATATTTAAATCAAACTTCAAATGAAAGGCATCGACTCACAAGAGTTGAGGTCAGTCTTAGACTGATAAGGACGCATCATTAGAAGATCTTAGAGCAGAATATCATCAAAATATAATTTAAGCATTCAAAGTATGACAAGATAGGGATTGGGAAACAAGTGAATGTATACCCTGATGAAATCTTGCGCAAATATTTAATTATTTTATATTTATGTTTAAGAAGTTGATGATAGATAGAAGAATTTAAAAAGATACTAGGATGTGGTTTGATTGAAGGCCTCTACATATTGACATACAAATGCAGGCAAGGACGGTGCATTGGAATGATAGGTTTTCATGAGGGAACGTAGGGTAAAAATTTCCATCAAACATGATTTGTATCTATAGCCAACAAAATAATTTAAATGCTACTTGGAGGTAAGAAAATATTGAGGGCCTACCAGGATTCTGATGTGACAGGTAGACAACTATCTCCATTTGAGATTGAGAAGGATGGACCGTACACATTTTATGTCTATGAATAAAAAATATATTGAATTAGGAGTGCAAAATGAAAAAACTTATATTCGCTATGGGTTTTAAGGATAAAGAGCCAGACAAAGTAGATGGAGTTAACTCTAAAGTGTACACTGATGTTACATGCTCATTTAATGACAATGATGAAGATGAGGAAGTGAAACAAAACCTGAGGCTGAGATAAATGGAGGAGATTCAGGAACCTCCAAGGAAACCCTGCGATCTAATAATTAAAGGATGACTAATAAGAGCAATGTCGGGCACACCAAGCATAACTTTCAAGGAAAAAGAATGAGAAGACTGTAGGAAGATTCGCTATAGGGGCATTGGTACAGAGATGGACGAATACTACTGTTGTCAAGCAGATTGCACCTGAATGCTTGAATGATTAAATTCAACAATCTGTTGAAATATTGGATCAAACTCAGGTTGTGGGTGACCTATAATGAGATTGAACCTCCGAATTCTAGGCCGGCTTCCTATATGATTCTTAAATTAATAACTGGTAACTTGCTGGAAAATGGATAGAAATGTATGATGAATGCATGTAAAATTGTAAACTAGTGGTGATGCACGGTCTAATTGACAAAGATTTGCAATTATGATTCACAATAAACTTCTCAGTACTTCAATCTGCACAACTTGATTTGATAATCTAATCACTTGAATGCTTTAAACAAAGACTTTGATTTAACACAATCTTGAGGGAAAACATGGTTTTCACGACTAAACTGATTAATCAATACATGCACAGTGTATAACCAGTGAATTTAAACTAAACTACATACAGATACTTATGAAGGAGACATAAAAATTAAAGGTTTCAAAACTGAAAACACAATAATCCTTCGATCAAATCCTACACAATAACGATGCCTGAAATCTTGAAGGAAAAACTTTAAAAATATTGGAAAATAAAGGAATCTTCTGCTAAATAACACAATTTGAACCTATAAACCTGCTGCTATATTAATCTGAATATAAAAGCTGAGTTACATTATAATTCACTTTGCAGAGTGCAAAGGCTAAAAAACAAGAACTCCTGAAAAATGACTAAGTCATTTCACTTTATACAATAAGCCTCTCAAAGGCATGAAGATGAAACTGAAAGTGAAACTCAGTGTAAAAATTGATATCTCCAAAGTAATCCACGAGCAAAAGAAAAAATCCCTGAAAAGAAGGCTCGAACTCATGCAAATATGAGTGTATGATGATCCAGACTCAAGTTCAACTCATAACTGAACTATAGAGCACCCAAATTGTACTGAAAATCCCACAAAAAGTGGGTCCAAGCATGCGAAAACCACCTCATTTTTATCAATCCACTCATGAGAACTGGAACTCCATTTCCATGCTTAGTATTATCAAAACTCCTCCAAAACTGATGTAAAACCGAAAGAAAACCTCTTCCACTTTGCATGATTGGGTCCTTAGTTGACTTTCACTTATATTCTTGCATGAATCCTTTTGAAAGGGAAATCTTTTAATTAAATATTAAAGATAACCATTTAATGATTATTTTAATATTTAATATTTGAAAAATCCACCTTTTATTACATGTTAAATATTAAAGTAATCATATTATTATCTTTAATATTTAATTAACATTTGGCATTCTCCTTAAATCCACACATAAGCATAATATTTCAAAATTCAAAGAACAACTTTGAAGTCAGCTTCAAAGACTCACGGGCCCCTAACATCATTAGGTAAATTGACCTAATAACCTTGGTCATGGCATAATAGTATGAAAATGATTTCAAAACCATAGTCAACATAACTCATTAGAATAACCCATCATTGAATTAGGGCATGTGAAAAACATCGAACCCTAATCATTCCTTTTATTCTCACTTTGCAATTTTCATGAGAAGACTTACTGTTGCGCCACCAATGAACATGGTTTCAAGCTTGAGATGCCATATTTTCATGTTGTTTCTGACGGATTTATGAAGATTGCTTCAGAGAAATATAAGGTAAGTGCTTCTTCAACAGAAATCTGATCTTTTCTTTCATTTCTAAAGTGTTTTTCAAGCCTTATAGTCGCGGCTATGATGTTTTCTTGATGAATTCTTATTTATTATCTTTTCTTGTTGATCTTTCATTACTATGGGCCACCATTGGAGCCTTAGTTTGCATCTCTGAAGTAAATTTACACGTGGGTTTTGGAGAACCTTTATTGCACAATAAAACTTTGACTAAGACTCATGTGCTTGAATTCGTTTTGCTGAAGCTATTTGGCTCGACCCTTATTCTTTCCTGCATGGCACCGCTCCCTGAGATGACAAACTCCTTGAGGCAGTCTATTCTTCTGCAAAGCTCTCATCTTGGCACCATTTGCTAATGATTTTTGGCACTGCAAGTCACATTTTCCTGAGAGTTTCTAAAGTATCTTCAACTTATCCATTTCGTGCATGTGCTGCAATAATTGCATTCCATGAAAACACATTTATGTGAGGTATTTCTTTTAATTCAAGCTGCCATGAGAAACCTCTAATACTGACCCCTTTATGAGAGTTTGTTGAGATTTCAATACTCAATTTTGTAAAAGAAGTGACTGCATATTGCAGTTTGTGACAAAAAGAATGAAGATACTTCCTTTTTGTGGAACCCACCATGAAGATTCTACTGGGTATTAGATATTTAAATGAAAAAATAAAAGAAACACTCACAGTTTTTTTCTCCAAGCTCTATATCCTAGCTTTCTCCTGGATGGACCTTTCTTATGCATGACCGTACTGTAGCATAAAATCTTGATTTACTTATATTTTCACTTGCATTTGATACTTAACTTTTGTCGTTTCTTCGAAAGAATGAACATGGTTCCTTTCCATTCATGCAAAAACCTCAAGGGTTTAGTTTCTTTGTCATGGCCATCATAACGTTCTCAGAAATTTCTATGTAACCCTCCATGCTTGAAATTCTGTAAACTCTTCCATGGGTTGCTTTTTTTGATTTGATGACTATCCACCTCTATATGGATGTCCTTTGGAACAAAGATTGTTACCTTGACCTCCATGAACCTTGAGTTGGGAAAAACTACCATCATCATATGGTTATACTTCTTTTGAGACCTTAAGCAATATGACTATCTCTTGAAATGTGGTTGCCTCCGATATTGGTATACTGCCCTGTTTTCTATCTTATTGATAGTTAAATAGGGACTAGCCTTTGAACATCCTCCATTTGATGCAATGTATGATTAAATCTCATCTAGGTTGCTTATTTTCACATCTTTATTTTGCTGCACCCTTTGGAACTAATGCTTCAGAAACTTCTAGCAAACAACTTGCTAAAGCCTTTATTTGAAAACTCAAATTCTACTCTTCATATTTGCTCATGGTTGCTCATATGAAACTCTGATTTTTTGCTGCTCTTTATGACATAATTTGCTGCTCTGAGGGTTTCTGTGTCATATTCTCTTCAAGAATCTACAATCATATCTTTGTTGTCCTTGATTGACTATTATACATGATGGCTTCCCTACACTTATGATGATGATAGTCTTTGTTATGAACATGGATTTTTGTATTTCTCTTTAATTATTCAAATCTGTTGCTTCCTATGGCAGTCTATGAATGAACTATAGCATCGATGTATGCATTTTTTGACATGAACTACATAAATGATGATGATACAAACAATAAAAGCATGATGTAAAACCATTAACAACATAAGACATGCATGCAAACATTGTTCCTTTGGTGAAAAAATAATGCTACTTTGTTTTGTTTTGAATTATGAGCAATAAGATGCTTGCTCAATCTATTTTCACCATGCTGAATTAGACTACTTTATGAATTTTTATTACAGCAATTCCATTTGATGACTGTAATTAAATACCTGATAACTCTCAAATAATGATATGAATGAGAGGTGTCCTTACGATATGCCGGGCTCAACCCTTGTGGGAGCCCGTTTTGCTCCACATATCTAATGAAAAATGATCATGAACATAATGAACCTGTTCCTGGACATTTAAACAAACAAGTTAGCAAAAATAATTGAAGCTGAAAGCTTCCATTGAATTTTTGTGTTTCCTTGATTGTTAGCCTTTGTAACTCAATCATCTGGTGAACGCCTGATTGGGTATCTGCTACATTCCTGATGGTAGTGTAGGCATGGAGTAGAATGTAATTTATCATTGCTTAGAGTGAATCTCTAACATCATTCTTTCACAATCTTGCAGGTTCATGGAGCGTGGAATCGAGACTGTTGCAGCTTGGAGACGCAAGAACTGAAGACAACAAGCCAAACGGTTCATCATCACAAGAAATGATGAATTTCTCCCCTCCTTCATGTTTACATTACCTTTAGTAGTGTAGAAGTTCATCCCATTTTGTATTCACTATTTGATTAAGAAAATCAAATTGGCTACTCCCGCAGCTTGTGCGGGACTTCAGTTTTTACAATATGAATAAAGCATCTTTATTTTATGCAAATTTATGAGTTCCTTTGTCTGATATTTGCATAATAACACTTGAAATTCATAAGTAATAAAATTTTTGGAACGTAATGAATACTTAAGCAGAAATTTTTTTGTACCTTCTTTGATGGATGCAATTCAGCTCTAACTGTTTTGAGTTGTAGCTAAAAATAGGTAACAACTACTATTGTAAAGAGGGCATGTGATGCACAAGTTGGTATGCAGTAGGTTGGAAAAACTTTTAGGTAAAAGGAAATTTCAGAGGATTTTTCCAAGACTGTTACAAATACTTTCCATGAGGATGTTGGGTTATTGATCGATGGTAGATGAGTGGGTTAAGCTTATCCCTAACATAGAAGACTTTTCCCAAAATCTCCAGGCATTGAAAATAAGTTGTTTCTAAGATTAGACAGAGATATTTTCCCATGGGTGACTTAGTTCTAGGAAAGTCATGATCTACCCTTACTAAAGACACCACTTGTGTGGGGTTAAGGGTGAAGATATGCACGTATACACTACAAGTATGCAATATCTTGATGTATGGCATACCGTTGCACACCCAATGTAAGTATTACTGATATGAGCATCTTAGATTAGATAATGATGTACAAACAAGTGGAGATTGAGAAATCATATCAACATACGCATAAGAAAATTTTATATGTGCCGATTCCTATAATGGTTCATAGAAAGAATGTATAATGTCATTCTTGTTTAATGGCATTCACTATACATTTATAATAGATTCACAGGTAAGCGTAGTTTACAAATCTGATATAGGGAAAAATATGCATTCTAGGCTTGATTTGAGGAGGTAAAACCCCAAACGTAGCATATTCAATACAAAATACCTTTTAAGTAGATTGGAAAGTCATTTGCATACTTGAGATCTGGCATTTGGCACTTATTCAAAATCTTTAATTATCTCTTTTTTTGTAAAATCTCCACCAAGTGATTCACTGAGTCAACAAGCTTATTGGCCTGCTAGCATTCCTCCATGGCTAGAAAAAAGAAGAGATTCCTTTCTTGAATCCCTCCGACGTGCTAAATATTAAAATATTGGGAGCTAGATGGTGAAGTTTTCTTTTGGATCTCCCTTTCCCCATCTCATTTTCTACTCTCCCCTTCGTCAGATCCTCTTCCCCTCTTTCTAGCTCTTCCAACATCCTTCTACAACGCTATAGGTTGAAGTCTTCCAATGGTGTGTATGGGAGGACGAGAGGAATAAAATGGTGAAACCCTCAGCCCCCCTAACTCCATTTTTGTTCCTCTCCTAATTCCCTAGAAGCCATCATAACGATCCTAATCATAGCGCAAGTGCGCAGTGCCTATTGTCCACCTCTGTCCACACTTCCATACCACTCCCTCCATTTCTAATTTTAGCCTCCATTATGCTCTCTAAAATAGATCTATATATTTCATGTAATAATTTAATATAAATGAGTTCATATGATCAATATAACTATTTTCATGTAAATGGAGGTGGCATAAGACAATGAATTGATTTTTGTGTGCCATGTAAAAGAGAAATAAATGCTTAAATGCATACTTACCAAAAATACTCGCCACTTCCTAAATGTAATTCATGCAATTAACTCTCTCTCTCTTTTGAGTTACTTTACTCAAGTCTTAGATATTTATATTAATTTATTCTTCTATATTATTTAATCACATTATATAAACATTTGAAACTAAACAATCCTAACATCATAAAAAGGAAAATCGGGGAGGGGCACTACATAACCTCTATATTGGGTAGAAGTTCTTCCTTTTATTTTATATTATATGTTAATCGATACATCTATACACATTAAATGTATATATGTATATGTGTATATATGCAATAACTCATGTACATGAACATATACGTGTATGCACATACATAGATAGAAATACCTATGTATACGCATATACGGATACAACAAACACATAAGAAATCGATTGGATATCTATATATATAAATATGCACTTTGCATATTGTTACCCTTAATTTTCGCACCTCCCCTCAATGCCACCTTTTCCCCTTCTTTAATAAAATTATGCACAAGTCTTGGGTCAGGCAGTGTTTTATTGGATGTTGCGAACTTAGGTAGGATTTTCACTAGTTTCGCTAACTTCCCACTTTACCGCTTCCTTTTTTTATTCTTTTAATGCAGGCGGTGTTTTAGTGTATTGTTGTAACTTACTGCCCAATTAAGACATACTTATCACAAGCGGTTCATACTAGAGGTTCACAAACTTATTAGAAAAACTGTCGGTGACCTGTTTTGTAAGTTTTAATTTTGGGTAGGATTTTGAATGATGTCTAAAACTTGGGTGGTGTTTTGCTAAGTTCTATGAACCACTTACCCTACCGCTACAAGGTATTTTTCAACAAAATAACAACGCAATGCAAAAAATGCTAATTCGAGTGACAAATATAGTTATAGAAAGAAGATAAACATTTCCATTGAAATTGTTATAAACGGGATTAAACAAAAAAAATTCTTACATGGAGGAACACTATGATATCAAAACGGTATTATTTTATTTATATATATAACAGTGGAATTACAAAAAAAATCTTTTGACAACAAAATTTTGATATTGAAATAAAAAAGGGGATTCATTTGCAAACACAAAGGGTGAACATCAACACTCAAATGCCCTCTATCACAGACTGAAGATGTTCAATTTGTGCGAGAGACAATAGATTCTCATGGGACTGCAGAAATTGGGCAAACAACCCCATATCATTCTTCATGACCTGTGTACGAAGAAGAGTCACGACCTCTTCTAAGGTCTCATTCTGAAGAGTCAATCCTATGCAAATGGCATCACCTACTAGTCTACTCCTTAGATAGTGACTGAGCTCGACAATGGCTACATTGGCATAGTGGTGAAACTCTGGCCTCACCAAATTCTCTATCACTCTCATGCCCCGGTCACAACGACCAAAGTTCCTGATAACTGTACATACACAAAACGCTCCAAGATAGTAGTGTTATGCACATGCACTTGGCTTAGAAATGCTTCACCCATAATGCTATGAAGCACTTCCTCTTCTACCTCACTCTATATGATGAAGACTTCTTTCAGTTGGTCAAACAGATGCCTGAATAGAGGACTGCATTAGATCTCTTCTAAAATAGTGAAATAATTCACCAATACTACATCACTTTGAGCACTCGCCATATTGGATCTCTATTGATGGTGAAATTTTGTGACACTAGTCAAATTTATAGATGGTTGGTTATACATTTGGGCTATCTCTCTACGGCTTGATAGGATGACAACATGGTTGGGATTAATGGCTGATGTGAACTAGTTTTAAAATACATTCCCTATTGGACAACATACACATGTGGTCATATTTCACCTCCTTAAACCTTCATTAATTGCATGGCTATGGGATGTTTCATTTGACAGTCGTTGGTGTGAAATAAAATCAAGAATCCTTTCCTAACGTCTTTTCATCTTTTAGTTTGACAATTATTTCGGACGATCATATTCTCCCAGCCGTTTTCAAGAAGATAGTTAGGTGACAAGAAATGTCACTAATTTTATTAACAGTTTTGGTATCCATTTTGGGGTGAAATTCTATATCTAGGATAAGGAAGAAGGGTAGATGGTTCTATCTCCATAGATACATTGTGTTATATTTCGAGAAGGAACACTTTTCGTTTATGCTAATTTTATATTGCAATGGTTTGTAATATGTGAGTTATGAATTTAAATGTGGTGTTTAGCGTATCGATTTGTGTCTCGAGCGTATAATAGAGGCATGTTTTTGTGTGAAATATACTTTATTGCATCCATTTATTGCAGTATACTTTTTATTTTCTTGGTTTGGAAGTCATAAGTCATTTCAATCTGTGTTTTGTTGATTTATGGATTTCTATGATTCATTCTATATTAGTGTCATTTTTATGAACTAGTGTTTGTCACCTTTCTCGCTTTCTGGTTAAAAGAAACCATATTGTTAGATAAATCATACGAGGGGAGTTGTACCTCTTTAATCCAGAGTGTTGTGTCGTCTCACAACACACCCCAAAATTGAAAAAGACTTGGGGACCCAAGTGAAAAAATATAACTCTTATGGCAGGAGCTAACTAATTGGAAGATCACCAGAAGTGAAGAAAGGAAGAGAAGTCCTTGATAAAAGAAGGTACTTCATATTGTAAGTGTTTCGTACACTGGGGATCAGGTACCGGAAACACAAAAGGTGAAAGGTAATGTGAAGTTTAAGTGAAAGGCTCTGGTGGACAGTAAGCGTGAGTCTGGTAAGAGAGAGTCTAGTATAATGGAGTTCTGGTATAATCGAGGTCCGAGAAAGTAAGTGGGTAAAGCTAAATACCGGGTACTGAGTACCAGGTTGCAATGTGAAATGAAATGTTAAAATTTTAAATTTGTCTAATGATCCTGGTGATCTGATATATGTACAAGGATTTATGATGTGCTTTTTGAAAGACATGTTAATTATGGAATTTTTGTACTAACATTTGAATAATGGTTTTATTTACATGAGATGTTATAATATGTTGTTTTTTTAAAAGGGGATTTAATATATGGAATTTGTGATTGCAGGAGATATCGATTGTGATGCAAAGCTTGGGTATGGATGGTCAAGAAAATTGTATTTGTGAAAAAACCTGATGTTATTACCAGGTTCGATGATGCACTTAAGGAGCTCATGCTGGAACAGAGTTCATTTCAAAGATGTGCCGGTTACCGGAATACCAGGATGCTGGAGTTCAAGCATGTAGTAATAAAGTGTATCTATTCTAGGAGTAATTTATTCTTGGAATGTTTAAATCGAGGAACTTGAGATACAAGAGTTTGACTTCCACCTGATCACTTTGTTATAATGGGAAGCTCCTATATACCTTTGTTTGGATAGGTTTGTTCAATTTCAGAAGGAATCCTGACAAAGATGAAAAAGTAGAACCCAAAGAGCTTCAACGAGTAATTGGAGTTGACTTCCATTGACTTCAATTGTAATTCTCCTATTGGTCACAATATTCCACGTGCCTTGATGAGATTGGTCCCTTAAATTTCCTCTCATGTAGTTGTCTTATCCTATCTAAGCCTTGTGTTCTATAAAAGGCCAGAGGATGCTTCATTTTTATTTTATGTTTGGAATTTGTGGATGTCGGAGGAGCATAATTTTTTTTTTAAGTTTTGTTCTTTTTTCCTATTTTTCGAACCATTCTGATGTAAAATTTTGTATGCATGTAGACATTAATTGATATTAGAGCCTTATGGATAGCTACCTATCTCAGTATCTTTTGTAGTTGGTTTTGTAAGTTCGGCCGAACAAGACTGTATGTTGTGCTGTTTAAGGGTGCATACAAAACCTACTCGGTGTCCATAAATGAAACCCTCTCTTTAAAAACTTGCACCATTTTATGCGTAGCTATGAAGTAATTTGGTGAAACATAAAGTGGTTTTGTCTATTTTGATTAATTCTTTGGGGCATCCATGTAGAATAACCGGGAGAAACTTTTATTTTTCAGCATTTTTATACTTTGTTTTAGAATAGATGTTTAATATTTTGAAAATGTTCCAAAAAATATAAATGAATCCAAGGAAAGAATTTGTTTGAAAATATTTTATTTTCCATGAAGTTGTTGAATGCTTAATGCTAAATCTACTTAAGTGATAGCAAGGAATTTGTGATGTTTCATGAAATATTATGTCAAATCTTTTGGTTTCATGATGTTCAAGTTTATCAATTCAATTCAAAATGTTATCTAAAATGTTCAAAGAACAATCATTGTCCCCCTTGAGATTAACAACAAATGTCACATCATTACCCGAGAGTGACCCTAGTGCAACCATGACCTAGTTATTGGAGACTTGGGATTGAACGAAAGCCAATCTTTGTCCTGTGAATTCAAAATTTACTCTTAGGTTGTCTTTGTTCCATATCTTTCAAGAAGGATAGGCTCTTCGCGGTCTTATTTGTCGAGATTTTATTCGAACTGTTTACTATGAGTAAAACCGTCATCAACAAGAACTAGCACTAGAAGGAGGGCAGGCTCTGACACATCTCTCTCTTGTTTTTCTTTGATATTTTAGGTTTCATCCTTTGGAATTGGAGAATTATGCTTTGAAATGTTATTCCTAAATTTGGAAAGAAGCCTGTAAATGAGAAATTGAATGCAAGTTGGTTTTCATTATGGAAGTTGGAAAACTTTGTAAAATCTTTAATCAGAAACTGCATCCTTTGAGTTTTTTTACTTTTGGGAGAGTCACCGAGTGTAGAATTCATGATGCAACTGATCACGGTGAACTTGAGTGTGAAACTTTTTTAACTAGGGTAAGTTTGGCCATAAGTGGAGAAATTTCATTAACAAAAGATGTTTTAACTACTAAAAGATAGGGATTGTTAATGAGAAAAACGTTCTACCCTAGTGGAGACGGAAATATTAAAAAATTAACCAATAAACTGAAATAGTTAGAAAACTATGATTATTTTAAAGAAAATTCTAATGCTTTGCAGGGGAATATGTGAGAATGTCGAGATTTGGAGATATTTCATCACAAATGAGGAAAAGACATGGATGAATCATCATTCCCTGTATACGTGGAAAACATAGATAACGAGATAAAGGGAAAAATTGAACGAGAAACGCGTGTATTGTGCTTCAAGCTGAGAGTTCATCAACTATAAAAAGACATTTTCTTGATTTTATACAAGATACAAAATATCAAGTTTTTACTTTTTCTCTTTTTGATAACAATATAAATAGTGATATATCTTGGTCTAACAAAATGCAAAGTGAAGATAGGGCCGAAGATATAAAAATTTTTAGAAGAGAAGGAAATAAAGAAATGAATGCAGTTGTTCATGGAAATGGACCAGGGCTAGGAGAAGGTATAATATTGTTGCATTAGATGAAATGTGTGCAATCGGTCTCTAATGAGATTGTTTTCATACATTTGAGCCAGATTTTGGGTAAGTACACCTTTGAATTTATGATGTTTAAATGCAAAAAATTTAAGATATTCCATTATTATAGTAGAATATTGAAAATTTTGATAAGAGAATTTAAAGACAAATCTGTTGTAATTCGTACTAAAACTGTAGAGGAAATAGCCATAGAAATTGAAATAAATTGATTCATTAGAGTTAATCTTTTGTGATATTAGAGTTAGGGTAGTTAGGGTTAGTTTTGTTTTTTTTAGATTTTAAAGTTTTTTATGGGTTTTTCTTTGTGATTGTTTTGCTTTCCTTCCTTTGTTTTGTTTTGTTCTTCTTTTGCTTGGCCTATGCATTAGCAAGTTCTTAAATTTATCTTATGCATGAGAGTGAAATTCAAACATTTTGCAAAACTGAACTGAAAATGAAACAATAAAGCCATGCACAGTAAAACATGTTTTTAAAAAGATACCAAAAAAGAGATATATATGTGTGTGTGTGTGTGTATCATGTATATACATCATATATCAAAATCCTTGTTCAAAAAATCAAAAAAAGGTTCAAAAAGAAAAGCGAGAAAAGTTGCGAATAATAGTAGTCATTTAGTCGATCTGGGATGCCTCTTCTATCAGGGATAAATACCCTATGTAGGCGAGTTCCTAGTGAGTTTCAAAGTGTTGGATGTGGAGATCAGTAAGAAAGGGCCAAAGTGGAACCATTTCCCCATGTTCCAGGAACCGAGGAATATCATCCATGGAGGGAATCCCGATGGTCAGATCTGCAACAACTAAGATGGTATCCAAATTCTCCAAGAATTTGGGCTTCACTATTAAGTTGGCAGCAATGAGAACCGTCTTCAATAGGTAGCCCAATGTCCAAAAGTGACACTACAAAGTGAGAAGCTATGTCAGAGTAAAAATGGAAGTAGTGGTTGGATGCAACATATTTTCCCCCAAGGACTAATCATAAGTTTAGCATAGTGAAATTGGAAGTCCTAATGATAAAGACCTTTTCAAGCCTTTGTGGTGTAATGCTCCCCAAGAAAACATACTGTCTACGAAAAAACCCTAAGAAAATTGGAGTATCCATGGCTAAGAAGCGAATGCAAAGACACAGAACAGAGCAAAATTACCAAAAAAAAAAGAGAAAGAAAAGAGAAGTGTGGAGAATTTGAGAAGAAATGCATGAATTTATAGAGAGTCATAAGTAGAGTTGCGGTACATAGTTGCCTTGAGTAATTGTTTTTTTTTGGAAATCGTATGCAAGGTGGCAGCTGAACAATAATCTTCAGAATTAAAGGTTAAATCAAATTAATTCTTTACACATATATGGTGAAATTGCTTCAAATTTGAGCAATATGAAGATTGTGAATCAAACAAGTTAGAGATTTCAAAATTAATAGTGGTCATTTCAAATTAAAAAAAGCCATATTAATTATGGAGGTGTTATGTGTGCGGACTATACAGGAGAATGAAGCCGACAAGGCAATACACGTCATCACCTGAGTAAGTTGAAAAGATAATATGTGTTGAGCAAGGCATGCAAATTTAATGCAAAAATAATGTGATCATGTTTCAAGGTAATCATGATATTTTGATCCATTAATGAAGTGCAGCACCGTCAAGTCGAGATAGTTAGCAGAAGTTTTAGAAGCTGCCATAAAATTTAATCGGAAGTGTGGTAACTAATGTTTCTAAATTTAGATTTAAATTTGGTGATTAAGTTGTCTATTGCTAAATTTTAATTTATGCATATTTTCTAACATATAGTGAGCTATAGTTAGCTAGGATTTTGCATAATTAGTGAAATTTAGCTGGAAACACACACTTACAGGGAATCATTAAATAAGATTTTGGGAAGTAGTGAATTGATGAAGGGATTTACATTGAATGAAAAATAAAAAAGTAACCTTCACTACCACTGTAATTCCCAACCTAATAGCGGTGCTTCAATGCTTGCAAGTTGATAAAAGAGCTATTATTGCAATATCAAAAGTGAAAAATGAGCTATCATTGCTATATCAAAACAAAAAATATATCAACTCTTTAGGCTATCTAAATAACTCTACCGGGGCTATGGATGTCTGACCGGAAGTAGAGCTATGTTTGGGGGAATTACGGAGATAACCTTGTCAGGGCTATGGATGCTTGACTGAAAGCAAGGCTCTATTCTTGGTTGGATTTGGATGATTACTATATTATGTAGTTCAATGTTAATGAACTGATTCTTTTTACTAAGTTTCAAAAAATGGAATTAATCAGAGCACACATGGATGTTTCCGATGGAGTTTTACTTTTTATGCCAGAATCTAGGTAAAGGTAGAAAGTTATTGTTTTAAAATATGTATAAGTTTTAATTTACAATTGGTGATTTAATTTTCAAGTTTCATTTAAATTTGGTTTTATTGGTTGCAAGTTGTTGTGTGGTCTCACAACACACCCCAAAAATGAAAAGACTTGGGGAACCAAGTGAAAAAATATAACTCTTATGGCAGGAGCTAACTAATTGGAAGATCACTGGAAGTGAAGAAAGGAAGAGAAGTCTTTGATAAAAGAAGGTACTTCGTATTGTAAGTGTTTCGTGCATCAGGTACTAGGTACCAGAAACCTAGAAAAGGTGAAAGGTAATGTGAAGTTTAAGTGAAAGGCTCTGGTCCAGTAAGCATGAGTCTGGTAAGAGGGAGCCCAGTATAATGGAGTTTCGGTATAATCAAGGTCCGGGAAAGTAAGCGTGTAAAGCTAAATACCAGGTACCGGGTTGCAATGTGAAATGAAATGTTAAAATTTTAAATTTGTCTAATGATCTTGGTGATCTGATATATGTACAAGGATTTATGATGTACTTTTTCAAAGACGTTTTAATTATGGAATTTTTGTACTAACATTTGAATAATTGTTTTATTTACATGAGATGTTATAATATGTTATTTTTAAAAAAAGGGGATTTAATATATGGAATTTATGATTGTAGGAGATATCAATTGTGATGCAAACCTTGGGTATGGATGGTTAGGATAATTGTATTTGCAAAAAAACTTGATGTCATTACCAAGTTTGATGATGCACTTAAGGAGCTCATGCTGGAACAGAGCTCGTTGCAAAGATGTGCCAGTTACCGGAGTACCGGGATGCTGGAGTTCAAGCATGTAGTAATAAAGTGTATCTATTCCAGGAGTAATTTATTCCTGGAATGTTTAAATCAAGGAACTTGAGATATAGGAGTTTGACTTCCACCTGATCACTATGTTTTAATGGGAAGCTCCTATATACCTTTTTTTGGATAGGTTTGTTCGATTTCAGAAGGAATCCTGAAAAAGATGAAAAAGTAGAACCAGAAGAGCTTCAACGAGTAATTGGAGTTGACTTCCATTGACTTCAATTACAATTCTCCTATTGGTCACAATATTCCATGTGTCTTGATGAGATTGGTCCCTTATATTTCCTCTCATGTAGTTGTCTTATCCTATCTAAGCCTTGTGTTCTATAAAAGGCCAAAGGATGCTTCATTTTTATTTTAAGTTTAGAATTTGTGGATTTTGAAGGAGCATAAACTTTTTTTAAGTTTTGTTCTTTTTTCCTATTTTCTGAACCATTCTGGCGTAAAACTTTGTATGCACATAGACATTAATTGATATCAAAGCTTTATGGATAGCTACCTATCTCAGTATCTTTTGTAGCTGGTTTTGTAAGTTCAGTTGAACAAGACTGTATGCTGCGCCATTTAAGGGTGCATACAAAACCTACTCAGTGTCCATAAACGAAACCCTCTCTTTAAAATCTTGCACCATTTTATACATTGTTGTGAAGTAATCTAGTGAAATATAAAGTGGTTTTCTCTATTTTGATTAATTCTCTAGGGAATCCATGGAGAATAACCAAGAGAAACTTTTATTTTTCAATATTTTTATACTTTTTTTTATAATAGATGTTTAATATTTTGAAAATGTTCCAAAAAATATAAATGAATGGGAAAGAATTTGGTTGAAAATATTTTATTTTCCATGAAGTTGTTGAATGCTTAATGCTAAATCTACTTAAGTGATAGCAAGGAATTTGCGATGTTTCATGAAATATTATGTCAAATCTTTTGGTTTCATGATGTTCAAGTTTATCAATTCAATTCAAAATGTTATCTAAAATGCTCAAAGAAAAATCATTGTCCCCCCTTGAGATTAACAAAAAATGTCACATCATTACTCGAGAGCGACCCTAGTGCAACCATGACCTGGTTATTGGAGACTTGGGATTGAATGAAAGCCAATCTTTGTCCTGTGAATGCAAAATTTCCACTTAGGTTATCTTTGTCCCATATCTTTCAAGAAGGATAGGCTCTTCGTGGTCTTGTCTGTGGAGATTTTATTCGAACTATTTACTGCGAGTAAAACCGTCATCAACGCAGAGGAAAGTCACAAATGTAATTGTGACATTTTCGGAGCTATTGGCAATTGGCCCCAATGCATTAAGGGAAAAATAGAGTCAAAGTTATCAATTATCTTAAAGAAGTAAATTCATTCGCTAACATATTTTTGGTGACTCTGCTAGGGAAGCAATTATAATATCTAACAAGTTGCCATCACGTCATGTGGCAAGATGGTACTTCCCCATAATAATGTATTTCATGTATTGTGACTTGATTTGAATTGGATGCAGATAGAACAAGAAGATTTTTTTTTGAAATTGAACACACTTGCTTGGAGATACAGAAGGAGTGCAACGAATTACATGTGAGAAAATATTATCTTGGAAGAAGAAGAAGAATAGGCCCAACACCCATCTAGGCCAGTAGTCAAATATCCTCTAAGACTGGTGTTCGTACATTACGACAACCCACCCCACTATCCTTATCATCATCCCAATCAACCTCTGAATCTACCTCTAGCTCGTCTACCACTGATAGATTAATCCAGGGGTTTCCCCCTATCTTTACTCCTTTGTGATTTGGCGACTCTGATCACCCATGGCCTCAAATCCTTGGTGTAACTATATTGGCCCCCTTGCCTTGTCACAATATCATGACATGCCTACTAGTTCCTAAAAAAATTTCCTAAATTCTCTGGCGAAGACACACAAGACCCTGAAGAACACATCCTAGCCATGACTGCAGTAAGTGGGATCTTGGGTATCGAAGACAAAGATGTTTTGTGAGAATATTTATTGGAATTTTAATCAAGAAGGTGGTTGAATGGTTTAGAGGACTTGAAAATGGGTGTATCATGGGATGGAATATTTTAAGAGAAAATATTCAGCAGCGCTATAAAGCTTGAGCTATTGTTGTGGTCATGTTGTCACAATTCTTTCAAATTACGAAGGATAAAGCTGAGATAATGAGAGATTTTGTGTACTGCTTCAATAGATCACTTCAACAAATTCCTGCTCCTAAAAGACCAAGTGAGAAAATTTAGTTTCATATGTTTACTTTTGCTTTGGATCCTGATATTCAATTGATTCTCAAAATAGATAAAATCCATGGGATTAGAAAGGCTCAATTGGAAGCTATAAGTATCGAGGATGACTTTATAACTATGGGAAAGTGGAAATTAGATGATATTGAGAGGTTCAAGATTAATCGTGGATTGTCTATGAACCAGTTTTCCAAAATCCATGTGACAATGAAGCAATCTCGTCTAATTGCTGAAAATATTAACTTGATAGTCTTTGGTAGCATGCAACAACTTGAAAAAGAAGATATTCAACACTGTAATGCTCAAGCTTTTAGTTTGAATGTCTCGACTGAAGCTAAAGATTCTCTTAGTTCATCCAGCGATGAAGAAGATAATTCACCACATAAGAAGTCACTTTCTATGTCTCAAGTTACCTCTCCTTTCCATTTTGAGAATAATTCTTTCTCTCTCAATGCCAATATAAACGATCCAATGCTAGATTTCCTCTTACTCCATAATATTAAACTTTTTGTTTTTGAAGAAACTACCAATAAAACTTCATGCTTTAATGTGGAGGATAATAAGGATCCCATGAGTGATGTGACCCAAAATGTTGTAAAGTGGTTAATCAATTCTAATCCCCTCTTTATTTTTGATGAATTGGAAATGTACAATAATCCTCTGTTTAGCGATTCAATTATTGATCAACCCATGTCAGAAGCAAGAAGAGAATGTTGCTCATTGATTGATGAAAAGGTTTCCATTATTATCATAGAAAAGTAGAGCAATGGCGAAGGGTTGGGGGCCTAGGAAATTGGGAAGCATGATGTCAGGAAAGAAGTTGAAACACCAGATTCATCACAAAGGTTGATGGAATATGAACTAATGAAATCTCATGAAGAGAAATGGGAAAGTTGGGATGGTCTAGCACAAGCATTCTTACAACGAGAAGAAATCTATGATGAGAGATGGATTTTTGGAAGCTTGATCAGCAATAGTTTCACCGTCTTCTACATTTTTGTTCGGGTGATCTTGCTTCTTGATTTTCTCCAAAAACTTCATGTGAAGTCAGGCTTGTTCAGAGATGGGTCATTCTTTTCTTATCTTTTTAATGGTTTTGTGTAAGCCCTTTCTTTCCTTTTTTTTGGCAGGTTCTTCCTCCCCTATACATAGTTTCCTTTTCTTTGGTGTGTTTCATTTTTTGTAAGGTTTGTCATTTTGGGTTTTGGTGTCCTCATATTGACTATGTGCCCAATGGATTGGACTGGTTGTGTTTTTTGGGGTTTTCTATGTCCTTTGTAGTCCTTGTCCCCAGTCAGAGCCACTGTTACCCTTAATTGTGGCACCCTCCCATCAATGCCACTTTTCCCCCTTCTTTAATCAAATTTTGCACAAGTCTTGGGTCAAGTGGTGTTATATTGTACATTGCGAACTTAGGAAGGATTTTCACTAGTTTCACTAACTTCCCACTTTACCACTTCCTTTTTTTATTCTTTTAATGCAAACAATGTTTTAGTGTATTGTTGTAAGTTACCACCCAATTAAGACTTACTTATCATAGGAAGTTTGTACTAAAGGTTCACAAACTTATTGGAAAAACTATCGGGTGACTTGTTTCGTAAGTTTTTCTTTTGGGAGGGATTTTGAATGATGTCTAAAACTTGGGCAGTGTTTTGCTAAGTTCTATGAACCGCCCGCCCTACCACCAGAAGGTACTTTTCAAAGAAACAATAACACAATGTAGAAAATGCTAATTCAAGCAACAAATATAGTTATACAAAGAAGAGAAACATTACCATTGAAATTGTTACAAACAGGATTAAACAAAAATAATTCATACATGCAATAACACTATGATATCAAAATGGTATATATATATATATATATATATCAAACATAAAGGCTGAACATCAACACTCAAATTCCCTCTATCACAGTCTAAAGCCGTTCAATTTGGGTGGGAGATAGTAGATTCTCATGGGACTACATAAACTGGGAAAACAACCCCATGTCATTCCTCACGACCCCGCATGGAGAAGAGTCACAACCTCTTCTATGGTCTCATTCTAAAGAGTCAATTCTATGCATATGGTGCCACCTACCAGCCCACCCCTTGGATAGTGACTGAGCCTAGCAATGGCTACATTGATATGGTGGTGAAACTCTAGCCTCACCAAATGATCCACTGCTCTCATGCCCCAGTCACGACAACCAGAGGTCTTGATAACTGTATACACAAAATGCTTCAGGATGGTAGCATAATGCACATGCACTTGGCTCAAAAATGCTTCACCCAAAATGTTATGAAGCACTTCCTCTTCTATCTCACTTTTTATGATGAAGAATTCTTTTAGTTGGTCAGACAGATGCTTGAACAAAGGATTGCATTTAATCTCTTCTAAAACAATGAAATCATTCACTGATACTCCATCACTCTGAGCACTTTCCATAGTGGGTCTCTCTTGATGGAAAAATGTGGTGACACTGGTCGAATTTATAGACGGTTTGTTAGACATTTGGGCTATCTCTCTTTGGCTTGATAGGATGACAACACGATTGGGATTAATGGCTAATGAGAACCAATTTTTAATTACATTCCCTACTAGAAAACATACACGTGTGATCATATTACACCTCTTTAAACCCTCATTAATTGCATGGTTATGGGATATATCATTTGATGGTCATTGGTGCAAAATAAAATCAAGAATCCTTGCCTAATGTCTTTTCATTTGTTAGTTCAATTATTTCGGCCGATCATATTCTCCTAGTCATTTTCAAGAAGATGGTCAGGGGACGAGAAACGTCACTAATTTTAGTAGTGGTTTTGGTAACCATTTTGGGGTGAAATTCACTGCTATATCTAGGATAAGGAAGAAGGATAGAGGGTCCAATCTCCACTAGTACACTGTGTTGTATTTCAAGAAGGAACACTTTTCATTTATGTTGATTTTATATTGCAATGGTTTGTAATCTATGAGTTAAGAATTTAAATGAGATGTTTAGATTATCGATTTGTGTGTCAAGTGTATAATAGAGGCATGTTTTCTATGTGAAATATACTTTATTGCATCCATTTATTGTAGTATAATTTCTATTTTCCTAATTTGGAAGTCATAAGTCATTTCAATTTGTGCATTGTTGATTTATGGCTTTCTATGATTCATTTCACATTAATGTCATTTTTATGAACTAGTGTTTGTCACCTTTCTCGCTTTCTGGTTAAAAGAAACCATACCGTTAGATAAATCATACGAGGGAGTTGTACCTCTTTTAATTCAGAGGAAAGTCACAAATGCAATTGTGAAATTTCTAGAGCTATTAGCAATTGGCCCCAGTGCATTAAGGGAATAATAGAGTCAAAGTTATCAATTATCTTAAAAAGGTCAATTCATTTGCTAACATATATATATACTTATTGATTAATATATATATGTGTGTGTGTGTGTGTGTGTTTATTATGAGATATTAAAATAATGATATATATACATATATATTAATATAGGTATATATGTATGTATTCTAATGTGAACATACATACATATGCATTAATATATATATATATATATATATATAATTCATGATTAATGGTTTTAATATATGTGTGCGTGTTAATATATATATATATATATATATATATAATTTTATATATATGGAATGTTATAAATGTCATCGACGCATATATAATATAGACTAAGAGAATAATGTAACGATTGTTAAAGCAACTAACTTAACAATGCATGAATTATATGCTACGCATATATTGAAATATGCCTTAGAATTGTTAACATTGCAAGTAAATTGCATAAGTATAAGCACATAGAATGCAAAGTGAATGGCATTAAATAAACTGTATAAAGTGCCTATATGTTGTGCCATATAAGAGTAAAAAGAAGCATCAAATAACAAGTTGTTGAGTGGTAAAAACCACACACAAGTTGTTTAAAATATTGGACTTGGTCAAGCCATGAGTTGGCTATAAAATGCTCGATATTTTACCTAATGTTTTAACCTAAGTTTAACCCATATGTGAATAGTTTAAGTTCACCAAGATATAACAATAAATTTTTTCCATAATTTCAACTTCAATAATATATATGCACATTTGAAATAAACCTTTTCCAAATTCCCATGGCATTTCAATAATAAAAGATGCATATTCGAAATAATCCTATTTCAAATTTCCATTGCATTTCAATAAAGTATATTACATAATACCAAGTAATGACTACATTTTAATTCAGATATAAGATCATGATTGCATACATATATTTTAATAGCTCAATGGAATAAAGTGCAAACGATCCAAATGTCCTTGCTAGCATACATCCTCAAATTTCAGCTTCCTACTGCATGAGGGAAAGTATCACCCAAGTGTTTTTTTCCAACCACAAACTTACTGTGATCCCCAACACATCTACCATACTAGTAAGATGGGACTACCCTTCAACAAAGAGTTTGTTCTAGTATCCTTCATAAATGATAATAGTGTACCTGAGCTTAGTGTTGTGTCCTACATAACTAAAGCTACCGTACATTTGATACTTTCCTACATGCATGACATTCCCAGCCTAAATATGTAACCCTAGCCCACAATGAACAAACAATTTAATTAGTGGCTACTTACACTACTTTGGCCAAATATTTGATCATTATTTTCAAACTATAATCCCACTACCTTTATATTAGAGTCACAACCCCTTTTATTCTAAACTTACGCTATTTTGTTTTGTAGATTTGAGTGCATCATTTAGATGATATAGGATCCAACTGTGTTTGAGTTCCACTATACTTCTAGTCATTTGATTCTAAGAATAGATTAGTTAAATTCTTATGACAATGCTTCTGTTAAAGTAAAATGACTAAATCTACAATGGTAGATACTATAATTTTTCATGCTACAATGTGTTGCTAAGGCCCACTTGTAGTAGCAATCCTTTCTTATCATTTGACTCTTGTTGATTTAGAAGGTCTCTCATAGTATTTACATGAGGTTTGTCATATCAAGTATTGTGAAAAAAGTCACTAAAGGAGCCTTAGAGGTTTTAGTAAAAAGTAGCAGGTGCATATTGATCCTTATGGTACTACTTAACTTAGAGAAAATAAGATAGCAAGTAAATAAGGAAAGATGAAGAGTTAGATCCTATATTGCTATTGAGGTGGTGACATATCATTGAATTATGAATCGCACTTAGATTAGAACATCATACCCATACTAATAGTTGGGAGATGTTAATAGTGAGTTAATCTGATAGGGATGTTTGAACCTAGCTAGTTAGGTTGAGCTATTGGCAATATGATTTCCATGATGTCAAAGGGCATCTTATGGATGTTAAAGGATAGATTGTTGGAAATACTTTTAATTGATGGAAAAAGGGGCACCTCTTTAAGGTCAAGAGGAGATATGAGGGGTATCAGATGAGGATTTGTTTGAGATCAAAAGGACTTCATAAGGATGTTAGGAAGAAGGATTCATTGACCTTAGCATGTACTTACAACAAGCCTTGAAGATTTGCAAAAGTTTTGGCATTGGGCCTTGGGCTTACCTTATATCGCTCACTAAAGGGAAAAGAGTTAGTCATTTCAGCTAAGTCTAATTGGGCTTCAGACTTTGAGCTTGAGGCTTACTCTCTGCTGCAAGGGATAAAACATCGGGCTTTGGTCATACCTTATACCGAATGCCTTGAAAAAAAAAATCTGAAATAAGTTCAAAAAGGCTTCAAACTTTGAGATCCGATCTTACTTCATACCAAATCCCTCAAATAAAGGAAGGATAAAAGTGCTAAGTCCAAAAAGATTTCAAACATCTTACTTTGGCCATATCTTGTATTGAATACCTCAAAGAGATGAAGAAGGAATGGGTTAATGCCATGATAGTTGTCGGTGTTAGGGGTTAATTCTTACCTATCGAGCATCAAAGATCAGCCCTAAGGCATATGCCTTAACGTGATGGTGAGTATGAAGCAAGTAGGTGTAAGGTCTAAGAGGGCATCAAAAAAGAGATTGATTGTTAGATGGGCCAACATTATTTATCATTCTGAAATTCATACTTATAATTTTTTTTCCTTAGCATGTTTACATGTTATGATGATGTGTTTGAAGATAGAAGATCTCACTTACATTTAAAAGTTTGGTGTATAAATAGCCATACTTATGATATCTATAGAAACTAAATCTTGGGAAATCCTATTGGGGATGTGATTATATGTTAGAGATGTCAAAGAAGGTCCTTTATTGGTAGAGTTAACGACGAGGAGTACAAAAGTAGTTTACTTGTCTATATGTTGAAGGCATCAGGAATCAGGCTTCGACATTAAGGCTTATGCCTTGACTTAAGTAAGAGGTAAAAGGTATCAACAAAGGCTGAAACTTGAAAAGGTTTCAAGGATTGAAGGTCAACCATAAGTCTTATGACTTATAAAAATGCTAAAGGATGAAAGGGTATGGAGGAACCCTGACACTTGAAAATGCTTTGGTGTTCATGGATTTGGGTGTAAGGCCTATGGCTTATCAATTTTTTGGTATGAAAAAACAAGTATGCCCGAGGGTTAGCACTCAAAATAGTTAAGTTTCACAATTATTGCAAAGGATTGTTTTGAACTTTGTGGGTCAGCAGGGTGGTTTACACCTTAATGCAAAGACATTAAAGTGGTAAGAGGGAAGAAAGAACCCCAACATCCAAAAACCTCATGCATGTGTTGGAGTTCGCACTTTAGATGGTTCAAAGGTAGGTGGAAAGGTTTGTGATGGAGTAAAGTAAGGAAAGTGGTAAAGGGTAAGGTTGATGGTTGAACCCTGATAGGCATAAGTAGCTTCAAACTTAGGTGTTTGGGCTTGCTTGTAAGGTCCTTCTAGGCACATCAAGCATGAGGAAGGGTGGAAACCTGACACCCAAACCTCAATAAGAATGATAAATGACAAAATCCTACCATCCTATAGAATGCTTGCATTGACTTGGGTTGACCAATGTGGGTGTACGAGATAGACACATGGCAAGAAGTGATTGCTTCGTCTGATTCACATCATTGTTGCAAATCAATAGAGATCTATGGCCAAAATTAAAGCAAGTCAAATCATACGACATTGTTTTAAAAGCAGTTCAAGTAACTGAGAGGCACTTGATGATGACACAAATTTTAAGATCGATGTTTTGCATTCAAATTCAAGATTGTGATAGTTGTTAGGAAGGGGAGATAAAGCATGGAAAATGACATGCTAGCTCTAAGGGATATTATTGCAAGGAAAGGAAGAAATTAGACACCACCATTAATGTGAAGCTCATCTATGTAAGTTGGAGGATATCAAGAAAACAAGGGATTGCATTTAATGAAAAATAAACCTTAGTTGGTCATACACTAGAAATTTGTAGGTGCAAGGAATTTGGTCAGGGGTGCATGACTCGAAGTGAGGAAACTTGTTGAAGAAGAAAAGAGGAGGGAGAGTTCAATTACTTAAGTGGAAGGAGGACGAGAGTTTGAGGGGGATACAAGGGAAAAAGAGAGTTCAAGAAATAGAAGGAAAGAAAGAAGGCAGTGGCAAGGCATGGGATTTTTTCCAAGTGGTGGAGGATTTGTGGAGCAGAGGAAAAAGGTTTCAAACCCTATCTCAGGTATTTGGAGAATATTTATGCAGGTATGGGAGTCTATCTTTAGTGTGTTGTCAACATACTCACCTAGTATTTCTTGTGTATAGATGCATTTTATTGTTGGACCCTATCATGTCTATTGGGAGCATTGGTTGTGTATTTTGTGTATTTTCATAGTGAGGTAATAGATGGGAGTTTCTGTATACCTAGATTGTACCTATGAGTGTTCTAGGACTCTGTTTAGAATCTTGGATTTCATCGACCATTCCATTTGTCTTGAGCTAAACCCTTGTTCATAAGCCTTTTGTATGGTGATTTTTAATGTTATCCCTAAAAGAGTAGAGCTTGGGTTTCAAAGTCCTTCTTGGTGTTCCAATGCCTATAACAGTAATTCATATATAATATTTGACGCATAATATCTAGTAAGAATAATGGGTGTTGGAATTTTTTGTTCGATAAAATTCAAGCATTAAACACATGGTAGTGCTTGATAGTTATTTAGATAAATCTTTTCTTGAAATACCATTTTATATTATCTATATGGAAAATCCCATTGCATCATCATGGGGCTAAAATATTTCTTGCTCAGGGGTTTGGCTAGAGCTCATGAGGCTTCATGATGCCAATACAGTAGGGTGGAGAGCAAGTTTGATTCTTTTGAATTATTTCATTATTGCTATTTATCTCATGGTTAGAGATGGTCATTGAACATTTCACATAACTATGATTGCTACCTTAAAGAAAAAATAGATATTAAGTCCAGTCATTAAATTTTCGTGTACACATGATGTGCATTGTTTATGAATAAATAGTATTTTTTTAAAAAATTGAGCATATCGTTAACGGGTTTTCCGGTCTCCAGCTTCACCTAAGTGGGTAGCAATCGACTATGAAAATATTTGGGGTAAAAGGACCCTAGAGAGGATTGTGTACCCACTCCTATATTTTTTAATTAATGGGATAGAGGCACAAGATGTAGATGATTGATTTTAGTGTATTTCAATGTTATTGGGTTATGAGTGTGATCGAGGTAGATTCATTTTGGAACCTAAGGATTATACCTTTGTGTTAGTCCATCAAGTGTATGATAGTTAAATGGGATAGAAATATTCAATATGTGGAATTATCTTGTTAACCTTTCACCTTGCAATCTTATTAGTGTTATATGGTGACCTTTGTATGGTTTAAATTGAACCTCAACTATAGTTACAAGCATTGATTTAAGATATGAACCTGCATTCTAGACCATACTTAGTTATCTTATTTTTTCAAGTGACCCATGAGAAGTGTTATCAATTGGGATTGCTAACCACTACTCCTTAGAGTAAAAGGAGCCCTTGTAGTTTTACTACTGTTGATCATTTTATATACTTACTACCATTGCGAGTAAGACATGATGTATACCCTGGTACTAGGTGTGATTGTTGGGAAATCAAATATGAGTTTGGTGAACTCAAGTTAATGAACTATGGAGCTTCTTTGTAATACATAGGCAAGACCATCAGAGATGAGCCCTCGAGGACTAGGTCTAGCCCCTAGGTCTTGTTCTCTTATTATTACTTCGAGATTACTATTGATATATATTTAAATGTTTGACATGTGATTTAATTTGTTTTCTAATTATTAATGGGTTAGTTAAACTAATTAATTCTATCTCAGTGATATGGATTCCAGGTCTCCACTTGAACTCGACCATGATTGTCACAACAATTGTTTACCTGACTAGTTCATCATGATCTTATTGATAAAATGTTATTATGTTTTCATGAATTGCATGGATAGGAAGCAACCTTTTGTGAATTATGCACATTGTTGTGACCTAAATTTGAAATTTGTGTCTTGTCCTTAACTATATTTTGGTGTGAATTTTTGGACTTGACACAAACTCACTGTTAAAGCATGGTGTCTCACCTCTATGAAGTCGACGTCATATATTCACCCACCCTATTGCTTTATTTGGTAAATGTTATGACCATACTAACTCATAATAAGTCTATTCCATATCATGGTTACATCCCAAAAGGATAATACAATTCAAGTGACCTAACTGGCTCTCTAGGTTACTCCCAACCTTAGTTTAACTTAACCTCAAGGACTAACCTCATTAACCACAGAGGTTTACCTAGCATTATAATCTAATAATTTCAAGATAGCACTTCAATGTTGTTGAATAGGACAACTGAGAGGGGGAATCAGTTGTCACATAATTAAACCTTAAATTTAATCACCGAAACTAATTCTTAATACTACTTTAATGATTAATCATCAAATGCCAATGAAAAAAATTAACTCCAACACATAAACACAATAACATCATATTTATGTGGAAAACCCAATAAGGGAAAAACCACTATGGGGATTAACTCACAATATAGAGAATATCAAAACTAATTACAAAAAGGATCATTGCCAAAACAAGGACTCACCGTGTGGAACCAAGACTCACTATCCAACAGGGCTAATAAACGAGAGGGCTCACTACCACAAAGATACAAAGAAGACAAAGAAGACTTGTTATAGAGATACTACAATCCCAATGCAACAAAGGATTCCACCACAATCACTTAAAAACATGCATGAATGATAGAGTCCACCTTCTGCTCACTACATATGGAAACTCAACATTAAGCTTTGCACTGATCTACCACATTTGTATCACACACACACACTCACTAAAGAGAATCAATGTTGCATCAAACTATACTTTCTCTTTTCTATTTTTCACTCTTCTACTTCGCTCTTATATCATGTTTCACTATTAACTCATCTTGCATTTATACCATCTTCAACTTTGAAACATATCCAAAGTCGACCATAAAAATTCAAATTCAAATTAGGTTGGCACCAAAAAATCCTAGGGTGGAATTAGAATGAGGGAAATCCAAACACATGCTTCAAGGGACCCAAAAAGATCCAACATGCTTCATCATCCTCAAAAGTAGTATTTCACACAAGGTCGGCCAAACCAATGTAAAACACATAGAACCATTAAGCACAAATATTCCAAATGTCGAAACTATCTTCTATGGAATCAAGGGAAACACAACTCTAGAACTGCAAGTCATAAGACTTCACCAAAGAGAAATTCAGACCAAAAACATTTCTCCCGAACCTCAACCAAAAACACAGAAAACCATGGTTCACAACTTGCACTGTACAATGAATTGAAAACCAAAAATTTGGATAGAGCATCTAATAACAACTATGAACATGTCTGAACTGCACAACCATAGGGGAAAATCTAGACCAAAACCCAGAGCAACCACTGAAAACCTACAACATATCTTTATTACAATTTTCTCAATATCCTCAACATGTACAACCAACAACAACAAGTTGATAACCAGTTGTCTGGTTGACATCAATGACAATGCCTTCAATCTTTCCACAACACTTTCAATATTTTCATTCTTGCAAAAAATGTAATATCAATCCCCATACTACTTGTAAGCATACATAAGGTTTATAACAACCTAGGTATTATACTAATACTCTACATTTATATTTATTTAGTAAACACAACCATATATTTCCAACATAATGGATAAATATATAAATATCAACCAATATTGTTTCACCAAAATAAGAAATTGCCAAATATCATGCAAATTTACCAAAATAAGAATCCATTAAAGTTCATGCAAGCAAGCTCAACATAACACATAATCATCTTTCCTTAAAACACTTGCAATCATTGGCATATATGGAATAAAACATAAAAGAATAGAGAAGTAAAACTAGCATGCCAAGAAAATAGTTTCCAATATAGAATTTTCCTCCTAAGCTTGGTGCCAAAACTCTGTTTTCTACTCCTCCTTTTAGCTTGCTCAACAATCTATCTCTAGATCCAAATACTCTAACTACACAAGAAAATCCTCTAACCCTCTTAATGAAATACTCTCTCACACACACACCCCTCTACAACACTTAAGAACTTAGCTTTATTCTCAAGAAATTCTACAATAAAAATGGATTGCAACAATGAAAAGAATGAATGCCAAAACCCAAAAGACTACCCTCTATTTATACAAAATGTTGAAAATATTAATGCTTCAATTAGTTCTCAAATCTGCCACCTTTTCTCCTCCATTTTCCACCACTAAACAAAAAAAACCAACTTCCCCTCTAAATGAATTGAGTAAGCCAATCTAATTGCAAACTAGCTACTCAATTAACTAAAATAAAAATACATAAATAGTCCCAACAACTTCAGCCTCTTTATTATGACTAAGTCGCCATCTTTAACTACAAGCAATAGCTCTTTTATTGAGTCAAACACAGAAATGGTTACCTACAGGTTTCTCATTTGCATTATGGCTATTGGTTGCTTTCCACAACAAGTTTACCTCTTCCATTATCTTCAGCTAGCTCGTGGCTTGACCAAATCTTATGTTTCCATATGGCTATATGTTCTTTTCAACTCTCAATATTGACTTCTTTTTGCATTCTTCCACATAACATGGTGCAGAAAAATATTTATTAAATGACTTTCAAATGTTTCCCAAGCACTTTCACTTATGCACATTCTCTTGCAATAATATCAATCCACAATTTATGTGCTTTTATTTGCAATTATAATCCTCACGTATGTGTGATTATATGTGCAAAATATAGTTTATATGTTGTTGGCTTTATGCAAGCCATTCACTATTTATTTGGTCTACATTATATATGCATTGAAGTTTACTTTATAATATTGTATATTATATAGGCATGAATTTGCACCCCTTACACAAATTCCCTTTTTACACTTCCTCACCTTAGAAAACCAAACCCAAAGGAAAAATTCCACATCAACAAGTTGCCTTCGTTCCACTTGGAATTTGTCTTTTGTGTTGGTAGAAGAATATTTGTTGGAGATGCACAGGCGGCGCACAGACATCCACACGGTGCACTTATGTCCTTGACGGATTCCTGTGTCTAAACTTGGCAGAGGTGTTACACTTCCTATTGGTAACAATTTTTAATGTCCCTCTTTGACCAACCAACCACAAAAATTTTGTATTCTCCTCACCTCACCTTCAAAAAAATTCATTCTTCATGCAACTCTTCCCTTTTGGAAATCTACATTCACTTCATCTCCTTGGTATCACTTCTTGCAATCTCTTCACTTCCATCACTTCAAGCAGCAAAAACAACACTCCATCAACTCAATAAAGCAAGTGTGGAACAAGCCATTGCAATGTGCGCCTGAGGTTTTACAACAACTCCCTTCATCACAGTTGAGGTTGTGGTGATTGTTCAAGCCTTCTTTCTCCATCATTGACTAGTGAGCTCTTGGTGGAGGTGGTAACGTTTTGCACCTCTCCTTTATGATTTGATTGAGTAGATTTATATTGTTTTGTAGTGTTATTCATGTACTTTATTTCTTTACTTATTTATCATACATTTCTCTATTTTTGCTATTGTGAATAAATATTCATCAACCTCCCTTCGGGCTTTATTTTGTTCAAGTATCGGCCTACACATTGCATTAAAAAGTCATTTAGCCCTTTTTGATAAACGTCACTGCCTCTACCACGTGTCCCCTCTGCACTCCCCAAAGGATCTCTTCCCTTCGCATTTCAAAATGGCCCCATTGCGCTACCATGTTTCTGCTCTGCGCACAATTGAAAGATGCTTCCCTTCGCTTTTAAGTTAGGCTATGTTTGCACACCACATGGCTCCATCTTCACATATTTTAGCAGGCCCCATAGTCAGTACAAAGGATGAGGCAGGTTATACGTGTCTCCTTGGTGCAAGCTTTCAAAGTGAGGGAAAAAGATGAGCACGGGCTGTGCGATGTCACCACGTGTCTATCCGGCAGGTGTTTCTTTTAAACGATGGATGGAGCAAGCCAAGGACTACGACCTCCTACCACATGTCATAACTGCTTTGGTAGGGTAATGACACTTGACTACTCAACCTTGTCGGGACCACTTACATCATTTGCAAAGGATGCACCTGAACTTGGAGCGACCAGATGCTTTGGCTGGAATCTTTTTTGTTGCAATGGCCAAGAGGAATCTTTGATTTTGCATCATTGCCAAGGATTCTCAAATATTTTCTATTACTGCTCGCCAAGGCGGTGGGAGAATTTCGGCTATATATACTCCTCTTTGTTTTAGAGGAGGGTTGCCAGGATTTTGCAGAAAGAGCATAGATTAAAAAAAAAGACACCAAGCCTTTGTTATTGTTGTTTTAATTATTGCAACAAGACTCGCAGACTGTGCCAATCATTCAACCTCTCTACTCTTCTTATGATATTTGATTAACTTTAGACTGTGTTGCTATTATTTGGATGATTCATTTACAAAACTTCTACAAATTGAATGCAAGTTTTTTGTCTTAGATCATGTCATGTGAGTCTTCTTGTCAGTAAATATGTGTGTAAAATTATTTTATATAATGAATGATTTTTTTATACTTTAATCTTTAGTTTCTGTTTTTCTGGGACATCACAAATTATTGATCAGGCCCCTAGATCTATGATTTATCATGCCCATTATCTACGTTTGGCGCATCACCTTAGGTTAGACTCTAATTTGTATATATGTTTCCTTTTCCCTTTCCAAACCCCAATTACAAAAGAAGTCGACTTATTTAAAATCTGGAGGTCACTTAGTTTAGCACAATAGGTCCACCATAAACTGAGTTTCTCATAAAAGGGTTGTTACCTTGCAAATTTTTGGCATCAATAGTTTTTTCTTTGTCTGGCATGCTCGATGGGACCCAAGCTTAAATGAATTTGCGCTTAAGGAGGGTGTATGAGCCATTGACCTGTAACTAGATCCCAAACCGCAAAAAACTCTAGTTTACTAGGACCACCACTAGGAATAATGCAGGCCCCAAATCAATTGGTAACTGATCCGCTTCCTCCATCCATTCTGCTAACCATGTTGCTAGGTGCCAATAGGAATTATGTGGCATGGGACATCAAAAGTCCCCTTGTAGTGCCAGTAGCACCTACTGTATGGGTTGCTATCCTGGCCTCGGCTTTCAAGGCTATACCAAAGTTTACTAGAGATGGCTCA
This sequence comes from Sequoia sempervirens, assembly GCA_007258455.2. Lineage (NCBI taxonomy): Eukaryota > Viridiplantae > Streptophyta > Pinopsida > Cupressales > Cupressaceae > Sequoia > Sequoia sempervirens. Next base: position 104,267 of record VDFB02269354.1, on the reverse strand, counting down.
AGAACACTCGCAAAACATCTGCAAGATGTGGTAGACATATGTCTGGTGCATGGAATCATTGCTCAGAATGTAGCGCTAAGGCTCCTCGCAGCTTCTTTCCAAGGCAGGGCACTAGATTGGTACCAAACCTTGCTAGCTAACACTATCGGTACCTAGGATGAATTTGGAGACCCGTTCTATGAGAGATTTTTGAATGACAGGGATCACTCCTCACTCTACTATCAACTATCTACCATAAAACGAGCCCCCCAAGAGGCTATGACAGACTTTAATGCCTGAGTCCACATATACTGGCAGAGGATCCAGGTCGCTATCCACCTACCTCATAAGTTGGCGATCATATTCTACCTAAAGTCTATCAACCCTGACATTTCCATGATGATCTAGTCTTTGGGAGGGACCACTCTGTCAGGCGCTTATAGCATCACCATTAAGAAAAATAATAATTTGATAGATGCTGGAAAGTTGCAGCCTCGGCCCATCATGCCGATATTTCCTGAAATATCGATGCTCACCCAAGAAGTCGCATCAATTAGCATGCCCGCACCTCCCCAGTCAATGTACACATATGTGATAGTGCCACAAAGTGTTGCCTCTACATCCAGCTCTTCTAAGGATGAAATGAGCGATCTCAAGGAAATGTTGCAGACTATGGAAAACAACATAACCACCCTCAAGCAGAACCAGTCGATGCCACCAAAGCTCACCTACCAGAATTACCAAGGCAAACAATCTTCATATCAAAAAAATCAATTCTAGGGTGGTCCACACACTAATCCATCAGCTCAGACAACCAACAAAATAGTGTCGGTACCTACTCCACTGATAGGCACTCCACCAAGCTCAAGCATAGAATTGACCGCGGGGCAGAATAACCTTGTCGATGACATTAATCCTTGGTGCTTCCCTTGCAATGACATGCACATGCCCCAAAATTTCCTGCATAGAAACTTACAACAAAAGGTGGTAGACCAACACATCCAAGGTGCTACTTCAGACCAGAAAGGTTATATATATGCCTCTCTACAAATGGAGAATTTGGTCCTTACCGCACAAATGCAAGGGATGTCCCTAGAACAAGAGTCAAACATCACTCCTGATCACATGCTCTTTTCATGGATGGAAGAAGAGGAGGCAGTTTTTATGAATGATGCTTCGACATCGAAGACACCACAAGTACAGTCTGATTACAAAATGCACTCTAAGCGAAGTTTTATAGGTGAACCAGTCATGCCGCAACTTGAAAGTGGCTCTAATCCATCTCCCAGCATCATTGCAGTTGCACCACATTTTCAACCACGAAAGGAAATTGCAATAATGAAGACCAAGGATCAAAAATCCTTAAACCCACAACCGTTTAATGTGGTGGAACAATTAAATAAATCCTCCGCTAACATGTCCCTGTCGAACATCCTAGCTATCCCGGAGCAGAAAAATTGCTTCAGAAAGCTCTCCAGGAAGATGCGTGCCAAACCGACACAATGATTTCCAAAGGAAAAGGCTATGTATCTAGCACCTCAGGCAAAGGTTCTCACAAATAGTTTAGAGGAACCCCCTACTAAAGTTAAAAGTAAGCTGAAACCATTATTTCTAACCCTTATTGTGGGCAACAAGTTGTTGCACAATTCAATGATTGATTCAGGTGCTAGCACCACATTCATGCCAAAACAAATAGTTGAAGCCTTGGGACTTAGCTATGAGACCATGAAGAAAGGGGTTGCAACTTGACAGGAACAAGGTTGAGACAATTGGGGTCATTAAGGATCTTCCCTTAACTCTCTTCGGTTGTCCTAGCATCACCATGCCTCAAGATACTGTCATCATTGATGTTCCTCCTATGTTTGGTCTTTACCTATCTCAGGAATTTACTACTAAAATAGGTGGATATTTGGTGTTGGATTGGACACACTTGATTGTCTGTGTAGACATCCAAATTTGGACACTTAATTTATCCAAATTTATCACTTTTCATCTAAACATCCTCTTATCTGAGTTAATTAAGTAATATTACTATTATTTAATTAATATCCTTAATTTTTCCAAATCCCTAAGGTATTTAATTAATAATTAAATACCTTACCCTCCTTAATCCTCCTTTCATCAAATGAATTAAATAAATATTACACTTATTTAATTCCTCACATGTCATTTTAATCTAATCCTAATCCATCTCCTAATCTCTTCATTAAGAATGTGTACATGCCTAATCCTTGATTAGGATGTGTCACATCCTCCAACTTTTGCAAGTTGGCTTCTAATCTTCATTAACCCCTAATTATCCTCTAATTACTGATTAGTTAAGCCTAATCAGTACATTGGTCAACTCTCCCCATCCCCCAAGGAATTTTTAATCCCTTTTTATTCACCCTAGGTTCCCCTCTTCCCCATGTGAATTTTTAATTCACATTTTATTCCTCCTAGAATCCCCTTTTCCCATGCATCTTCTAGAATCTTTGACTTGTCACATTAAGCCACATGTGACAAACTCCCACCTTTTTGGAGACCCTCTCTTATCCACTAGATTCTCCCAAGTATGTGAATTTTTAATTCACATTTATTCCTCCAAGGAATCTCCTCATCTCTCAATGTACTTCCAAGGTACATGTCCTTCCTCCACATCATGTACTCTCCTTCCACATCACCTACACATCATCTCACCCTTAGCCACTTCACATTCCACATGTCAAAATGTGAGGGCTTGTGAGTTCTCAACTCACCTTGGCCCTTCATCTTGGCCTTGTTGGATAAATCTCAACCATTGAATTATTTAGAGAATTCAAATTCTTCTATAAATACCCCCTCCTCTAAGGCATTTAGAACACTTAGTCATTTTGCAACTAAATGTTGTCATTTTGTGCACTCATCTAGCCATCCATTTTATCTATTTGCATTTGCATCCAACCATATAGTTAAATCTTGCATTTAGCCACATCAAGAGCCATCCAAAGAGCATACAAAGTAATCCAAAATTAAGGGCCAACCAAGGAGTTTCAACTGTAAAGAGAAGGTATAACCACTTGCAATCATTTTACACTTTTTCTCTTTGCATTAACAAATTCCTTAGGCTAATATTGAGGTGTTTCTTTGTGTTTTTCCATTGCATTTTAGTTGTTTAGAATAGGTAAAACATTTGGATATCACATTTCTGGCACGCCCAGTGGGACCTACAAACAGGTTCCTCAATTTCACATTTGTTGTTGTTGAGTTGTTTGCAGGAACATGTTGCAAAGGGGCGACTGCGCCCTCCTAGTGATTGCAGAAGGGCGAATACGCCCTCCTAGTGACCGCAAAAGGGTGACTATGCCCTTCTGGCCACTGTAGAGGGGGGCGACTACGCCCTCTTGGTTACTGCAGAAGGGCGACTACGCCCTCCTGGTGACTGCAGAAGGGTGATTACGCCCTCTATTTCATTGCAAAAAGGCAATTATGCCCTCTGTTTCACTGTAGAAGGGCGACTACGCCCTTGTTTGGATTTTTGGCTTACTAACATTTTTTGCAGAAGGGCGACTACGCCCTTGTTTATATTTTTGGCTTACTAACATTTTTTGCAGAGGGGCGACTACGCCCTTGTTTAGATTTTTGGCTTACTAACATTTTCTGTAGAAGGGTGACTACGCCCCTTGGTTAAACTATGTTTTCTAACATTGCACTACAGAAGGGTGGCTACACCCCTTGGTTGAACTTCGTGTGCTAACATTTTACTGCAGAGGGGCGACTACGCCCTCCTAGTTACCGCAGAAGCGCGACTACGCCCTCCTGGTTACTGCAAAAGGGAAACTATGCCCTCCTGGTTACTGCAGAAGGGCGACTATGCCCTCCTATCACTATAGAGGGGTGACTATGCCCTTCCTCAACACTGCAGAGGGGTGAATACGCCCCAAAACAACACATTTTGAAAGGTAAAATGACCATTTTAGCTTCGTTTTTGCTCCCATTTTTTGTTGTTTTCATATACTAACCCCCTAGCATTATTTCTTGCAAGGATATTTATGTTTTTGCTAACATTTTGCAGCATATTCTTGTGTAATTGACGAAGAATGCAGGATAAAACAACTAACATTTGCTTGCAGGGCTATCCATTTGCTCATATTTTTAAAGCTATCCTTGTTGTTTTCGTTAATCTAAGAACATAGTTTAATTAGGGGAAGTAATATTCATTGCTTGTTGTGTCTATCTTTTTGTATTATCCAAAGGGGGCATTAGTTTGTTTTCACTTTCCCCTTGCACTTCGTGTGAGCCAGGGGAGTAGTTGGAAATGATTAGTGCTTTCTTTCTAGTGGGACCTGCTTGGGGATTTCATCACCCCAAGGGACGATTCCAACCACGTGTATCGGCGGGGTATACAAAGGGGGGAGAGTGAAAGTTGTACCCCAATCCAGTCGTGTCGTAATTGGCAGAGTGTCGAAGCTAGGGTGATACCTAGATAGACGTGAAGAGTTGGTCCGAGCACTTCAGTATCTCACTAGGGTTCTCGACTCACGCTTGTGACGGGCTGGTGTTCACAGTTGTGCCTCATGTACCGAGAGTATATCGAGGACTCCCTAGACACCTTGTGCATCCTAGATTAAGACCTCATTGGCCATATCCTTAACACTAATCATAGGATTATGTTTGCTTGAAAGTGTTTTCTTATGAAGAACCAGTAAATTTTTTGAAAAATTGGCCTTATTATTATCATTTTAAAGTCCTTGCCATAGTCATTTTCATCAAACCAAGTCCCTGTTCACTACAAAAGGGCAAATTTTCCCTCCTGTCTACTGCAGAGGGGCGAATTTGCCCTCCTGACCAGTCAAAATCGCCTCGTTTAGCTCCGTTTAGCCTCTAAATCATTGTCTAATCATTCCAAACCTTTATCTAATCATTCCAACCCTCTGTTTTGTCATTCTAAACCTCTGAAACATCCATTTGGTCATTCTAATGCTCCATTTTATCATCCTGAACCTCCGTTTAGCCATTCCAAACCTTCACTTAGCCATTCCAACATTTGTTTGACTAAGTAGTCTTTCATCCCTTTTGATCCTCCGTTTACTTGTTTCGATTAATCTTTCATTCATTCCAAGCATCCATCTCATTCTGAGAGTTGTTCAGCCTTTGTAATAAATCATTTACTCGTTTTGAGCTTTCAATCGTTCTTCCATTCTAAGCAATCATTTACTAGTTCTGAGTGTTTGTTCATCCACTCCTATCATTTGTTTTCCCAATCCAATCATCTATTTCCTCAATTTGATTATCTAACACCCCATTCCAATCGCCCATCTCTTCGTTCTAACAACCCGTTTACCCACTTAAAAAGTACACAAAGCAGTGGGGCGAATTTTCCCCATAGTGGGGCGAATCTGCCCTGTAAAAGGGAAAATTTGCCCCTCTGTGAGGGCATAGTCGCCCTAGAGGGGAAAATTTGCCCCTCTGTGAGGGCATAGTCACCCTAGAGGGGAAAATTCACCCCTCTGTGAGGGCATAGTCACCCCAGAGGGGAAAATTTTCCCCTCTATGAGGGCATAATCGCCCCAGAGGGGCAAATTCACCCCTCTGTGAGGGCATAATCACCCCAAAGGGGCAAATTCGCCCCTTTGTGAGGGCATAGTCACCCCAAAAGGGAAAATTCGCCCCTCTGTGAGGGAAAATTCACCCCTCTGTAGCAAAAATTTGCAAACCAATCCCATCATATCTTTCAATCCAATCCTAATTGTGAGCACTCGTTCACCCATTCTTAGTACTCGTTCGTCTATTTTGAATCTTCTTCCCCTCGTTCTAAGAGTCATTCATCCGTTCTGAGCACCCGTTTGCCCGTCATCAACACCTTTTTGTAAGTTATCGTTTCATCGCCAAAATTGCATAAGTGCTACTTAGAACATCATTAGAGTTCATATTCATCATCAAATCATCCATCCCAATCACCTAGACTTTGTTTTGAGAGTTTGGATTTTTATGCCGAAACTTCCGGAGGCCATAACTTTTGACTCGGGTGTCCGTTTGGACTGAAATTTTATGGGTGGTTGTGTTATGAGGTGGCATGTGGATTCCCAATTGGCCTTGAGTCAAATGGACACCGTTTCACCACATTTTTGGGGCCTCAAACTTTCATCTTGACCCTCAAAATCGCAATTTAGTATTTTTTCAGTTTTTGAAAAATCACTTTCGTTAATAACTCGGAATGCATGTCTCAAATTTGGGAGGTTAGTTGGAAATTCATCCTATCTTAGTTTTGGGTATTTCTGGGGAAAAAACTGGACTCTCAAAAGTATGTCCGTGAAGTTTTCTAAAATGGAAAAATTTGACAATTTTTGAAAATTGCCAAATCTAAAAAAATCTGATTGTTAGCACCTTACATTCTTTAAACCCCAGAACTTGGTGTAGAATCAATCCCATCACATCCTCCAATCATTCTAGGCTTCAATACAATCCTAATCTGAGCTTTAATCTAATCCCAATATGAGCTTAACCAAAATCCTAATCTGAGCTTTAGTCCATTTGCAGTCAAGATCTTTGGATATCAAAACAAATCTTAAGATCCCTCCCTCCATATTCTTCAATTTCATCCTATTAAACCTTTCATCTATTCCACAAGTCAACCTCCTAATTCGAGCATTCGTTCATTCATTCTGATCAATCGTTTACTCGTTTCAACCTTTCATCTATCCATTCTGAACATTCGTTCCCTCTTTTTTTCAATCATTTGTTTACTTGTTTCGTGTAAACATTCATCTATTTCGAACCTTCATCTATCATCTCAAACTCTCGTTTAGCCATTTTGATAATCCATTTACTCATTCTGAGTAAACATTCATCCATTTCAAACCTCCTTTAATCATTTCAAACTCTCGTTCAACAATCCCCATTAATCGTTTACTCATTCTAAGTAATCTTCCATCTATTCCAAACCTTCATCCTCTCGTTCCAAGAATCATTCATCCGTTGTGAGCGGTCGTTTACTCATTTTGAGTAGTCGTTCATCCCTCTCGATCATCTATTTACTCATTCCTAGTAATCTTTCACCTATTCCAAACATCCTTCTCTCATTTTGAGCAGTCGTTTGTCCATTTCTATCATCCATTTCTCCAATCAAATCATCGTTTTCCCCATCCAAATCCTCTGAACTTCATTTTAGGTTATTATCCAAATTGACCTAAGTGTCTGATCTGATCGTCATCATCAACATCTACTTAGGATTGTCATTTGTCCTAAGTTAATCATCGTCATCAGCCCAATCAATCCATTTTCAAAGTGGATTCAGTGCCGCAATCATCCATTTATCCTTTAATTCGATCAATCAGTATCCTACGTCACCTAGGGTAATCTTTGAATGGGGCTTATAGTCCCTTTCGTCATCCTATCTGATCCATCGGTTGATCTTATCAATCATGGATCGATCTTATTCAATCCAATCCAATCTCATCCCTAGCCAATCACCTTTGACCCAATCAATCTACTTCCATCTCAAAGCAGATTCGGTATCGTAATCATCCTTTGATAATCAAATCCGATCATCAAAATCAATCCCATCGCATCATCCAATCATCCTAATCTAAGCTTTAATCCATTCCCAATCTGAGCTTGACCTAAGTCCCGATTTTAGGTTTAGTCCATTCCCATCCAAAATCTTTGATCCATCATCTTTATCCTTTCATCATCATGAATCCATATCCTCCATCAATAGTAGTCAAGGGAAACCCTAATTACATTGACAACGATAATGAAATTCTTGTCGATCAAGAAGAATATGACTTAGATCCCCTTGACACTATCATTGCTAGTAAGTTTTCTCCACCCGCTTTCCAAAATCCAATCACCCCTTTGAGTTATCCAGTTATGTCTTCATCCATGTCTAATCATGCTCCTTATGCTATCTTTGACAAGGGATATCCATCATATCCATCATATCCATCATATCATTCATCTACATCATCCTCTTATCCTAGTCTGCCATCACAATACCCCTATCCTAATCCCCCGTCCACATCCTCCTATCTCAATCCTTCAACCTCATATACCCACTACCCTAATCTTCCACACCAATCTAGTCACCCTAATCCTAAATTCACACCTTCCTATCCTAATCCAACATCCACATCAACTTATCCTAATCTAACATCCACATCTCCTTATCCTAATCTGACATCCACATTGCCCTATCCCAATCCACCATCTCAATCTCCCCATCCTAATCCACCATCCCAATACCCTTAATACAATCCACCACCTACATCCTCATGTCCTAATTCACCATTCCCATGTCCTTACCCTAACCCTCTATCCACTCCTAATCCTCCATCTATTCCTAGTCCTACATCCAATCCCATTCCTCCATCTAATCCTAATCCACCCACCCATAGTCCTAATCCTACACCCATCCCTAATCCTTCATCTATTCCTATCACACCATCTCAGCCTATAATATACAAGTTTCTCACTCTAGAAGTTCTCCAGGGATTCATGACAAAGAAGACATCTCCCACTCCACACCTTGAAGTTTTGGAATCATGTCATCCCAACCCATCATCCTCGGTCATTAGTGATGATACCCTTCTCCACCCAACACCTATCATTGATGATACCACCCCTAGCACCACTCAAACCATTGAAACCACCACATCCTCTGAATCCATTGAGCCCCCATCTCCTACCTCACATCTACCAAATCCATTGAACACCCACATACTTTAGTCTCGAGTTGATGAACCCATTAATCCAACACCCCACTCAATCCACTTCTTCCACTCCTAGTGTCACTAAAATCCATTCCCATGAATGTTTTGAATCCTCCATCCCTCCATCTTCCCCACTTGAAGAGTCCCACCAAAACTCCATTATCATGCCTCCCACACACGATGAGTCATGCCAAGAGCCTAATCCAAAGCATGCCAACATATCCCCTTCTTTAGATCAAGATCCTACCATCCCATCTAGTCCACCTCAAGATCACAGTCCCTCATCCATTCCATCCCATGATCCCCTTGTCATTCAAGCTTCCACTACTCCATCTCCATCTCCATCGCATGAGCCCACTACCACAAATCCAGATCCTATCATATCCCCTAATCCCTTTCCTGATATCACCCATCCAAATGTTGCTATCCCATCATCTCCCTCTCATGATCCCCCATCACCGGCTAAAACTGCTATCCCCACACCGCTTGCATATCCCCTTGGTAATCTCACATTCTTCCATGGTGGCCTCCTTGCAGAAGAAAAACATAGTGTATATACCACCCATCATCCTCCACCTAATAATGGACTCGCATCATGTTTTTAGAATAACACAAATCCTATCATGGATCTCATGCTCAAGAAAATGAACTATCAAGGAAAAGGTCTAGGCCTTCATGAGCAAGGTATTTTGGAGCCCATCCAAGTCAAAGAACAAGTCTACATGCAAGGTCTTGGACCTATTTCCCAAGACTCACAATCTAAAGATGTTGGTACAACCTCTAGATGTCCTCAATGAGCCTTTTCCAAAATAAATGTCAGCTCTTCCCATCGCCCCACTAGATCATATGTTTCGATCCCTCCTCTATGTATCACCTCAAAACAACCATCCATAATCCTCCTTCATCTGCTCCATCCATTCTGGGTCCTTACATCCCTCCATCCACCATCTCCCATCCTTCATCTACTCCATCCATCTTGGGTTCTTATGTCCCTCCACCGACTTCATCTATTTTGGGCCCCTATACCCTAAAATCACCTCCTCCATCTCGTCCTATCCATCCTTTCATCCATTCATCACCTATCCATGTCATCCATTATAAACATCCCACTCACATTTCCCCTAATCAGGATCAACAAAGGCACATACCCGCACATCCTCCATCTACACATAATCCCTATAATCCTACCTTCATCGCTCCACATCATCCATCTCCTCGCACCCATCCCATTGCTATCAAAAGCACTTTGGGTGTTAAAACAAGAATGTATCAATCTAAACATCCACATGAATCTAAAGCTTCCCATGTCACCTCTAAATGACATGTTGCAGAAAAGAAAAATAAAATCCAAAATCAAAATCAAATCAGTAGCCCGCAAAGGTCCACCAAAGAAAAGATCAAAACCATGTGGATCCCAAAGAAAAAATATGCAATGCCATCAAATGAAAAATTTGTAAGAACATCCAAAGTTGCTAATCCAAAAGCTAATCATACACCCCTTTCATCTCCTAAGTCTGTTTTGGGCCCTTATGTTCCAAAATTCATCATCCCATCTCCTCCATTACCCCTGCATTCTCCATCCATTTATATTCCTATCATTTCACATTCATCACCATATGTTCCAATGTTGGTCTTGAACTCACCACCCCATCACACATCCACCCCATCATTCTATCCATACCCTTTCCAACATCCCACCCATTACCCCGCATATCTCCCCCATCAAATCCCTCTAATTCATCCTCTTGCATAATCCATTTATCCTAATAAGGTTGTGCCAACATCCAATAGTCGGTTCGAACAAGGGCTCTTAATGCCTCATATAGAACTTGATGCTTGATTCCTTCATCCATATCCTTATCGTATGTCTTCTAAATCCACTTATTTTCCTCCCTATCCTTATTCATTTCCTTCTGCGTGCTATCCAAAAAGTCAAAAAAAAAAAAAAAATTAGAAAAATCCAAAAAATAAAAAATAAAAATAGTAAAGAGAAATAATCCACCCAATGGTGAAAAATTGGAAAAAAAGCACCTTGGATAAATACCATGATGAAAACCTAGAAAACATGGGTCATGCATAAATTCCCATCTACACTTGGGGGCAGCTTCCTGATATGCATTCCCTCCATCCGCTATGCTTCCTGCTATGCTTCCAGCTATGCACCTGTCTTCCTACTATACCTATCTTCCGCATCCTACCATCATAACCCATTTATCTCCCATCCCTCCATCCTTCTTGTGATCATGATCAAAACAAGGGCACCTATTTATGCATGCTTTGGACACCTCTTGGTATACATTCCCTTCATCCATGCTCTATCATATTCCTTAGTCACTCATCCTCTCCTCCTTTAGTTATCTCCTTTATCTTCCCATCCACTCATCTTCCATACCTCATGCATCATCATACATGACATATCTAGAGTGGGGGCATCTACTTCCTTTGTAACATAGTCCTTGGAGACATCATCTATCATAACATCCCTTCATCTGCTTCTCCATCTGTCACGACATCCTTTCCAACTCCACATCCTTAGCTTCCTATCCATCTATCCTAGCATCCCTTTCATCTCCCAATCCTTATCTTCCTATCCATTCAAACAATGTATTCCATCCCCCATCCCTATCTCTCTATCCATTCTTTCATCTTTATTCTCATCCCATCTCACAATCCCTTGTCATTAGTATCTAGCTATAGGCTATTCCCTCCATGCAACCCAATGCCATTTATCTCATCGCCAACACTTATGCTTCTCTTACACATCTTTTCAATCTCCTATCCTTTCTCATCATTCATCTCTCCATCATACCATCCTCCCAATTCATCTTTTGATGATTTGGATAACTATCCCATCCCTGAGCTTTGTGTAGTCACCATCATCCTATCCAATCCAACAGGTCTATCCTATCTCATCGTATCAGTCCCATCTTTTTATCCACTCATCCTATCATCATCCTTTATCCATCATTTATCTTTGGTCTTTTTTTGAACTGTGTTTCCCCTACGCTTTCACGTAGGAAAGGTCGATCACTTGATCCGCCCCTGGGGCTCCTCTATCGTCTAGCATCGGTCTTTCTACTATGTCTGTCCACTCCTTTATCATTTATCATCAATCTTTGCTTTTGTCTCTCTGGTCCTTGTCATCCACCATCATTCTTCATCATCCTCTTTTTTCTTTTATCCATGGTCAGTCGATAGCCTTTTATCAAACTACGAGGGCTCTAGGCTTTCACATAGGCAAGGCTAATCTTTGATCAGCCCTCGAGCCCCTAGGTCTTTAGGGTGTGTCAGTCTCATGTCTTGTGTCATTTCATCAAGCTATGCCCTTATCTAGCTGTTCTTAACAAACGAGATCCACTCATATCATGAGATCCAATCAATTTTGAATACCCTACATCATATCGATCTTTTAGTCTAGAAACCATCATCGGTCTCAACAGGATTCATCCTTCCTAATAGACCTCATCAATCCCATCCATCCCCTTGATCCTATGGAAAAGGACATTTGAAATTGATTGTGATATTTTGATACGTTTGGCTTTTGTTTATCATTTGAGCTCCCTATCATCACTTTTCATGGTTGCCTTGATCCATCATATCATGGTGTGCTTTGACTAGTCAACCTAGGGGCGTATCTTGATCTTTTTATGTCTATTTTTGTCTTCTTGGATGTCCCACGTAGTACCCACCAAGATCCCTGAGGTCTTGTGTTATGTTGGGGCATCCTTGTGTGCTTGTGGTTATCGCAATACCTGGCCCGACCAAGGTCATCGCGACTTTGGGGTGTTGGGATAGCCTTTTTGTTTGATGTGTTTGTTTCATGCATTAGACACTAATATGCCTTGGTTCCACATACCCTGACACTTGGTGTCTTATGCTATAGCAAAAATCAGTGCTCCAAAGATGGAAAATTGCATTAGGATTGTATTTCATTTCTATCGTCTTGCATGCATCCATCCTCTCATCTATCAAAATCCCCCCATCCATTCCTCCTTCATCCTCATCACACATCTCTATCTAATCCCCATCCATTCCATTTAGCTTGAATCATCTAATCGCATCCTTTGTCATGTCCCTAGCCTTGTTACAAGCCTCAATCCAATCATCCTCATCATCGGGATGTATCCTTCCCTCATCAACAACCCTTTTTATCAGGATGTATCCTTCCCTATCCTCATGTTGTTTTGGGATGTATCCTTCCCTCATCAACAACACTTTCATCAACCCTCATCAAAATGTATCCTTCCCTATCCTCGTGTTGTTTTAGGATATATCATTCCCTCATCAATGACACTCCATCCATCATCCACCCATTTTCGCTTGTAGCTTGATTGGGGAAACATCATCTTCGTCTTTGCATCCATTTGTGCTTCCCAACCTCATGTCGCCTTTTCATCCTTTCATATCCATCCTTTTGCATCCTCTTCCTCATCTCCCATTTCATCATCTCATCCATTTCAAGAGAACATCCATTTTCTCTTGAACACGCATGTCCTCTCGAGGGGGCATCCTCAATACCTAATCTTCATCTTCACCCCCATTTTTTTTCCCTTCCTAGTCATTCCTTTGAATGACTGAGGCATCTTTTCCAATCTAACCATCTCCTTCTGGGTTCTATATTTTAATATTCTTTGAAATGATGCTACTTCATAACACCATCTCAAAGAGGGGAAAAATGTATAATTCCAAATTTGGACACTTAATTTATCCATATTTATCACTTTTCATCTAAACATCCTCTTATCTAAGTTAATTAAGTAATATTACTATTATTTAATTAATATCCTTAATTTTTCCAAATCCCTAAGGTATAATTAAATACCTTACCCTCCTTAATCTTCTTTTCATCAAATTAATTAAATAAATATTACACTTATTTAATTCCTCACATGTCATTTTCATCTAATCCTAATCCATCTCCTAATCTCTTCATTAAGAATGTGCACATGCCTAATCCTTGATTAGGATGTGTCACATCCTCCAAATTTTACAAGTTGGCTTCTAATCCTCATTAATTCTTAATTATCCTCTAATTATTTATTAGTTAAGCCTAATCGGTACCTTGGTCAACTCTCCCCATCCCCCAAGGAATTTTTAATCCCTTTTTATTCACCCTAGGTTCCCCTCTTCCCCATGTGAATTTTTAATTCACATTTTATTCCTCCTAAAATCCCCTTTTCCCATGCATCTTCTAGAATCTTTGACTTGTCACATCAAGTCACATGTGACAAACTCCCACCTTTTTGGAGACCCTCTCTTATCCACTAGATTCTCCCAAGCATGTGAATTTTTAATTCACATTTATTCCTCCAAGGAATCTCTTCATCTCCCAATGTACTTCCAAGGTACATGTCCTTCCTCCACATCATGTACTCTCCTTCCACATCACCTACACATCATCTCACCCTTAGCCACTTCACATTCCACATGTCAAAATGTGAGGGCTTGTGAGTTCTCAACTCACCTTGGCCCTTCATCTTGGCCTTGTTGGATAAATCTCAACCATTGAATTCTCTAAAGAATTCAAATTCTTCTATAAATATCCCCTCCTCTAAGACATTTAGAACACTTAGTCATTTTGCAACTAAATGCTATCATTTTTTGCACTTATCTAGCCATCCATTTTATCTATTTGCATTTGCATCCAACCATATAGTTAAATCTTGCATTTAGCCACATCAAGAGCCATCCAAAGAGCATACAAAGTAATCCAAAATCAATGGCCAACCAAGGAGTTTCGGCTGTAAACAAAAGGTATAACCACTTGCAATCATTTTACACTTTTTCTCTTTGCATTAACAAATTCCTTAGGCTAATCTTGAGGTGTTTCTTTGTGTTTTTTCATTGCATTTTAGTTGTTTAGAATAGGTAAAACATTTGGATATCACAGTCTAAACCAAGTGAGGGGCTAAGCTGAAAATATTGTCTGAACCTCTGCATGCACAACACATTACGGATGAGGCTATGATCAACTTTGAAGCCACCCACACCTCTATCACTAAAGAAGAGATGTATTGTGCTGAGTTGCTAGAAAAGGAGGAAGTGACTGGAAACTAAAGTGAAAAGGATGAGGTTCTTCTAAATGAGTTCATAGACATAGATCCTTTTGGAAATTACCACACCACTAGACTGGGAACATATGTTATTTATGATGAGGAGCAAGAGATTCTGAAGGTCACAAATGAACTTGTATGTAGCCTAGCCTTCGAGCTATGGACGTTGTACTTTGACGGAGCTAGATGAAAGGTAGGCGCAGGAGCTGGGATATGTTTAATATCCCCACAGAATGAAAAGACACTGAGGTCTTTTCACTTCCAATTTTCTTGCTTGAACAATGAAGCTGAATACGAAGGACTAGTACAAGGTTTAAGCCTTGTGGAGCGGATGAGCATCAAGCAACTAATGGTGTTTTGAAATTTCAAACTAGTGGTCAACCCAGTCCAAGGAATTTCTGCAGCAAAATCTGTCTACATGAGATCCTATCGGCACCAAGTCTGGGACTTGGTTGAGGGTTTTGAAGCCTTCAACATCCAAACCATCCCACAAGAACAAAATAGCAAGGTGGATTGCATGGCAACAGTCGGATCCCAGTTTGATCCTGCCTCTAACCTTATCCATAACAAGCACTCTATTCGAGTGATAATCCAACCGGTGATTCTTGATAACGATCAAAGCTAAAAAGTGTTTGAAAGTGATGAACATATTGCCTTGTTCATCCAACAGTCGGGAGAATTCATCAATCAACTCTAACCAAAGGTTGTTGAGGCCTATGAGGGACAAATCATTCAGCTCAAATCTAACAAGCTTTTGAAGGGATTGGTCACTCTTGAAAACCTTTTTGATTGGGACGATGCAAGAAATGACAAGAGGAATTTTGTGGCAGACAAAAGTGACTACTTTGATCTTCAAGTTGCAAGTGGGAGAAAGCTTCGAGTTGGGAAAGATGTCCCACATCATGATAAAGAAAGGCTCATTAATTTTTGTGAGAAGTATAAAGGAGTAGTGGCTTGATCCTATGATGATCTAAAGGGATAAGATCCTGACATCATCCAGCACACAATCGAGCTGGCAGAAGATGTAAAACTAGTTAGTCAAAATCAGAGGCCAGTGAACCCCAAGATTGAAGTGCTAATGGCTTAGGAGCTAACAAAGATAATCTAGTTGTGGATTGTATTTTCAATCAAGCATAGCACATGGGTATCCAACCTGGTCCCAATCCGAAAGAAGAATGGAGATATCCACTTGTGTGTGGACTTCCGAGACCTAAACAGAGCATCCCTAAAGGATCATTATCCATTGCCTTCTATGGATTCAATCCTATAAACGGTGGCAAGATCAGAAATTTTTTCCCTACTAGATGGCTTCTCAGGCTATAATCAGATTTGGGTTAAAGAGGAGGATCAACACAAAACTACGTTCACTACAAAGTGGCGGACATTCGTGTATGCTAAAATTCCTTTTGGCCTATCCAACACAGGGGCAACCTTCCAACGGACAATGGATATCGCTTTTAGCGAATTAATCAATAAGATTATCCTAATCTATTTGGATGATCTTACTGTGTTCTCTAAATCTAAGGATGATCATTTTGATCACTTAGAAATAATTTTTCAAAAATGCCAGGAGTTCGGGGTTTCCCTGAATCCAAAAAAATGTGTATTTGGAGTGCCACAAGCCAAGCTATTGGGACATGTGGTGTCCAAAGAAATAATTTCAATTGATCCCGAGTGGGTGAAAGCCATCAAGGAGCTTCCTCTTCTGGTTAACAAGAAAGGCATCCAGTCTTTCCCAGGGAAGGTAAATTTTGGAAGCAAATTTATTTCTGATTTTGCAGGAATAATTAGGCCAATCACCCTGATGTTAAAAAAGGATCAAGCATTTAAGTGGAAAAAGGAAGCTAGAGAAGCCTTTGAGAAAGTTAAGGATGCTATTTCGTCAACTCCTGTATTGGTTAATCTGGACTTATCTAAGGACTTCATAATGTATGTATTCAATAGAAAGTCAAGTATAGCTACTATCTTAATTCAAAAAGACAACAAAGGAAAGGGAGAACATCTAGTGGCATTCTACTCCTAGACCCTAAAGGAATATGAGACGAATTATAATTTCATCGAAAGGAAAGTGTTTCCAATAGTAAAGGGACTTAAGAAGTTCTGCCATCTAATCTCCTGCAATAAGGTGATAGTTTATGTCGTGCATTCCTATGTGCGCAAATACATCACGGAGGGAGAAATCACAAAAAAAAGAGCTAATTGAATCACCAAGACCCTCGAATATGACAATGAAATCAAACCCACCAAAACCATTCGAAGAAGAGGACTGTGTGAATACCTGGCGCATGACGAAGAAGTGGATACTGAAGAAGAGCAACTAGAGCTTATTCTAATGAATGAGTCAGAGTTCGAAGGCTATTGGCTAATAGACAGAGAAAGATTTATGCAAACAGGGAAGTATCCACTAGGTCTTTCCCCCTAAAAGAGGAGATACTATCGACTGCAGAATTGTGGATATGCACTAATTGAAGGGGTCCTTTTTAAAAGGAACTTCAACGGTATCCTCCTACGATGTGTTACTGCAGAGCAAGCAAAGAGAATTCTTGACACTTGCCACAATAGCGCTATGGGTAGTAACTTCTCCGCTAAGACCACCACCCTCAAGATCATGTCCACCGGATACTTTTGGCCAACAATTTTCAATGACTCGCACTCCTTGGTGAAAGCTTGCAAAGAATGCCAGTTCTTTACAGGGAGAAGAAAGAATTATGCAATGCCTCTCAAACCTATAGTGGCAGATGAGTCATTCACACAATGGGGCCTAGACTTCATCGGGATGATCAATCCTACTTCCAACGCTAGACACAGGTTGATCCTAACGACTACAAATTACTTCACAAGGTGGATGGAAGCCGCACCGCTTAAAAATGCAACTGAGGAAAAGATAGTGGATTTCCTTGAAGGACTGGTGACAAGGTTCGGCCCTCTGAAAACTATCATTTTAGACAATGCCAGAGCTTTTCTAGGTTCAAAGGTATGCCACTTCACACTAACAAATGGAATATTCCTTAAAACATCATCAAATTATTACCCACAGGGGAATGGCCTAGCTGAGTCGATAAATAAGAACCTGGTCCGACTCCTCAAAAGGATTGGTTTGGAGCACCAGAAAGAATGGCATAAAAACCTTCGAGCGAAACTCTAGGAAAACCACATAACTCCTAAGCAAGGCCTTAAGCTTCACCTTATGAGCTAGTGTATGGAAAAGAGACACTATTTCCTATATCCATGGAGATTCCAGCACTCCAATTACTGAAGTCTCTTGAGATAGAGCAAAATGGTGCTATGGAGGTTCAGCTGGCCGAATTACTGGAAGTATAAGAAAAAAGGGAGAAGTCCCTAATAGCCATGACTAACCACCAATAGGTGGTTAAGCGATGGTTTGATAAAAGGGCATATGAACAAGGCCTAAAGTGTGGAGACTTAGTGCTGAAATTCAATGAAAAGGCCACGAAGCCAGGTCAACATAGGAAATTTCATAGCCTTTGGGAAGACCCCTTTAAAATAATTAAGTGCAAAGAGCATAATGAATTTGAATTGGAAAATATGGAATAGGAGGCATTTGGAATTCTAGTCAACGAGATTCATCTTAAATTGTTCCATTAAGTTGCACGCTTTTACTGGTGTAAATATGTTAATAGTGTTTTTTATTTTTCTTTCCTTTTGTTCTGTTGGCTGGTCTTTTAAATTAATTCATGTTTCTAGGCAGAGAAGTAACCCATCATTGCAAAGAGCAGGACAAATCAATTCATAGCAAGGTGAACAGAGAAAATAATACCCGCATGCTAGGATAAATCAAACACATATGCTGAAAAGAACAAAAAATCATATTGCAGAATACCAAGAGTAAAAGGAGCCAAGGATTTTATAAAGCTATATTTCATTATATATATGCTTCTATATTTACATGGAAAAATGGCTAATGGGCTACAATTCAAAAAGTATATAACTATATGTTCTTCCTTTTTGTATATGCTATACATAGGCCTTTTTCAGGCATATGTACAAAAACTAGGAGATGGGTATAGTATTCTTAAGAGTAGAAAATGGGGAAAGAGGCATTTTCAACCAACATCATGTGCAACAATAATAGATGCATCAATTACACTGTCCACTATGCCTTCATCAGTAGGTGCACCACCAACAACAACAACAATATCAATAGGAACAATGGCCAGTGATAGAGGGAACACCAGGTTCCTGAAGTCCGTATACCATTCAATGTCATAGAACGCCACCACGTTATAGATGTGAAAGAGGAAATGGAATGCATGGGTGGCCTTTTGACAGTGTTCATTTTGTGATTGAAGGTGAAATCTGCTCAAGAATGAAAGCCACGAGATGACCGCTTCTTCTTCAATGTAGCGCCTAAGGTCGCTTGTCGTGATCAAGCCTACCCCATATGTAGCGTTAGCGACAACTTCACCAAGACCGTTCAAATACTTCTTGGGGAAAATTTCTTTGACCAACTTCAACACCAATGGCTTGGGGATGCCAATATCTAACATGGACACAAAAAAGTGTGAGCAGATGTCAGTATTAACCTGACACTTGTCCTCATAGTCTAGACAGTCTCGACCCAGAACCCACTTCGTGGCTATTAGAGTTAGGGAGTGTTTGTTCTTTGTCATCCTTTTCAGATGTCTGGTGGAAATATCACCAAGAAAGGTTGTTTGTGACTTGTACGACACTAGCCTAATGGGGGTATTCATAGTAATGACACATTGCAACTATCTGCTAACTACTCCTGAAAGCTGCCTAAAGCCTAGCCTATGAAGATACTATGCCAGTTACCAAATCCAAATGCTGAGTCAATAACATATGACTAAATCTTGCTCAAATGTTAATTGTGATTTTGTTACCATTTAGATGCCTATTTATAGAAAAAGCGAGGAAAGGCGTGGTAAGGGGCTTTCCAAAAACGTGATTATAATCAAGTGCTAACTTGAGAATTGTTCCTAAGCTTGCTCAAATTTCCTGACTAGTTGTGCCTATTAAGTACGATTCAATGTGTGCAAAGTTAATGAGAGCTAGCTAATTAGCTTAAGATGGTGGCGTTCATTGGTGGTGAGTTGCATGGTCCTGAAGCTATTGTGTCACTTCTCAGGCATTTCCCAAAACCCAAGGCAAGATTCATATCTTTTCAAGTGTTGATTGTTTGCTTTGGCTTAATCATTTCGTTCGGGATATTAATTTCCAACACATACAAATGCTAAGCTAAGAGAAAATTGTTGGCTCAAGTTCCAAGGAAATCGCACCATATCACATGGTTGCCAAATGCAATTATGAATTCTTGTCACCTCAAAATGACAAGTAATTCATTTTCACATGAGCCAAAGGGTGGGAAATACATGCTGAATTAAATGTAAAAAACTACTTTCATCTACCACCTTGAAAAAAGATAGCTAAGTATCGCATGCAAAAAATTTAAACACCTAAGAGTCTTTTCAAATACACTAAGCTGAGTGAGTGAAGGATTTTAGCATATCTAGAGCCAAGGAAAAAGTTGC
Organism: Sequoia sempervirens; assembly: GCA_007258455.2. Classification (NCBI taxonomy): domain Eukaryota; kingdom Viridiplantae; phylum Streptophyta; class Pinopsida; order Cupressales; family Cupressaceae; genus Sequoia; species Sequoia sempervirens. The sequence continues at coordinate 84,056 of VDFB02269354.1, read as the reverse complement.
AGAGAATTCAGGCCTAGCAAAAGCTTTCATCAAAAGAGACAATGCCAAAGAGTTCATAGCAAGAGATACAAGGGGAGGAAACACAATCTTTGCTTAAGTCCATACGGGCATCACATGCTGTTAACGTCTTTGAAGACATTTCATATGCTATGCCTGGTATACCAGACAAGCCAAAATGGGTGAACACACTAGAACTAGACAAGCCCAAAAATTACAAAAACCAGGTTCAAGTCCAGGAGGATTGGGACAATATTCATGACCCACACCTCACAAAAAACCCAAAGTCTTTGAGAGAAGGGGCCTATGAAAGGATGAAGGCGTCCAAGAAATAGATGTAAGTAGTAGGAAAGATATGGTTCAACGAGCTCCCGTAGTACATGGTCTCATTAGTGCATTATTTCCCAGAGTTGGTTGATGCGGCCATTCAACATTGAAGGTCAAACCTTAATGGTTAATATCAGCCCACAAACTATCTAGCATATGCTATGTATCCCTGACCTGACCACTAGAAGTGAGAAAATTGAGGCATTCACTCCTACAAAAGGAGAAAACACGTGGAAGGAAATGAGGAAGGGTCCTCAGTTTTTAATTAAGGAAACTGACAAGTAGGGAGTAACGAGCCAAAACCCGCCAAGTATCCTAGTGCCACACAGTTGGTTTGAGAGTAATGACTTAAGGGATGCCTTTTCAATGCTAGCATTTGTTTGTGGCCTGGACATAGACCAGGAGGTGCACGATTTTCAATTAGGGTCGGGTTTCCAATTTCGCAAGCAACATAATTTCTTCTGGTATGATTTCGTAGACTTCCTCTTAGAAGAAATGATAGGGAAAATAGAGAATTACCTAATTGAACGAAAGTTTAGGTTCCTCTCTTTTCTTTCCCATATGTTTTTGCATCAAAACCCTGATTTCTTTAGTAAGTATGTGGGTTTGTCTTATTTTGATGAAAAGGGCAGAAGAAAGTTGGTATCTACATGGACACCTCTCCTCTTTGCAACATTTGACTACTATGCACTTTTAGATTTCTTTCTAACTCCGATTTTGCAAGATTTGCAAGGAAAATATGGCATGGTTTGACTCACCACAAAGAAAACAAGATATATGCAAGTCTTTACTCCCACATGTGACTGGTTCTTTGGTGCATTTCACAATCATCTAGATGTAGGGTTTCACTGACCAACCATTCCGACTCCTGGCCTGCATCAGAAATAGAGTTGTGGCTCTTGAAATGTATCAAAAAGCATACATTATAAATTAAAACTTTTGTGGAGGACCTCCCAAGAAGAAGGGATTCTTCCAGTTACCCATAAGTTTCAAAACGGTGACCCTGGAAAAGAGGCAGGAACACCTGCTATTGCAAGATAAGTTGGCTCATTTAGGGTTCATTTTGATATGTGATAAATGGCAGTATAATCCTTTCAATGATCTACCAGATGCACACATAAGGGTTACTCACACTCCTCGACCCTACTGGGAAAAGAGGCGCAAACCGCAGGAGGATACACATGAATATTTATTTGAGCTGGTGCATATTCCCACAGAGGATCATAGGGAACCATGGCATAAGTTCTACTTCGTTGTAGCAAAGGCTAATGAGAATGTTCAAGATGGGTAGCGCCATGTACAACAAGTTATGACATATGGAGAAATGGACTCTAGAAAAAATGATACCCTTCTGGGTATATCGCCAGGAAACAAAACAACTTGAATCCCCTTATGAAAGCTTGAAAGCTAATGAAGAGTTTCAAAAATGGTGGGATAATGGACATGCAGCCTCCAGCTCAAGTGTCGGAGGGAGCGACAGCCTGGGAGATGAATCTGAACAAGGAGAAGAAGAAGCGGGGACCCCAACGTCCTCCACTCAACAAGATAAAATCTTCACGGGGTGGCCCTCCTATGCAGCTTCAAATGTGCGATTCAATGTTTCAAGGGCCTCGCAGTCACTCACTTGGGGTGCTAAATCAATAAGAGTGTTACAACAACAGCTGGTAGAGACTGCTGAGGTTGGAGAAACCCCACCCACAAAGAGACAGTGCACAAAAACTATTGTCGAAGAAGGTTCACAAGAACCCACTACAAGCCAAGTGCTCGCATCCAACCAAGAGCCCGAAAAAGATGTGGTACTAGCAATGATCCAGGAGCCACCATCGACCAGTCAATAGGTAAAATTTGCTCCTACTTTTCATGTCTCTCAGTCTTTGGTATCCTCCACTATCTTCGCGATGCCCCCCACCATGAGTATTGACCCTTCTTTTCCCACCTTTGATACAATGATTACGGGAGGTTTCTCCCAGTCCGCATGGGCGAATCCATTCACCTTTACTCTTCTATGAACTCTTACACCAACCACTGTCACTTAGTCCTCCCTTGCCTCACTTTCTGAAGGCTTACCCACCATTGGCTCCCATATTGCTACTATCACTACGGATCCTCCCTTTTTTCTCATAGCAAGCGGACTCTACAAAGACTACTCCCTCACCATTACAACTCATGAGTCCTCCTGCCAATTCACCAATGGAACCTTGGAAAATGACAAGCCATTATGTTGGTTCGTAAACCAAGCTTTGGCATGTGCCTCATTTCTCCCCATAGACTCACTCTCCAAAAGAAGAAACTGCCCATGCCTATTAAACCTACCTATCCATATGCCCTACCTCCTGGTACTCCTTTTATAGGCGAGATAGTCCAGTCACCAGCCCATTTTATTGCACAAAATGATGCTAAAAAGGAGGCACATGACAGTAGAATTCAAAAGCGAAAATCCAAGGATGATCGTAAGTCGGTAGAACCGAAGATGCATACTATCTATGATGAGACTCAACAAATGCTGAAATTTGCAACCATGTACCCAACCGTGGCAAAGCAACAAGGGGAGATGCATCCAGAAGATTATAATCTATATTCCATGGGGCTTGACATGAAGGAAGCTCATCCAAAGGATAAAGTTGATCTCATGGAGGAAAAACAATGAGTGGTCACCTCTGATTTCATTAAAATTGGCCGCCAGCTGAGGAAAATGGATAAGCAGTTAAAATCTTTGAAAGAAAGAGCTCGTTTCTTGGAAAAAAGGGAGAAATCCCTAGGAGCGTATGTTGCGCACTTGACAAAGAGAGAGTTGATAGCAGAGGCGAAGAGGAATAGATTGCAGAATGAACTTTCAAAGGTTTAATCCATCGACCCTACTGTAATTAACGAGCTACATGCTAAGAACCAGGAATACCAGAGCCAATTGACTTAGGCAGAGAAAAATCTGCAACTGATGGATGAGGAGCTTGAACGGCGATGCCTTCAATATAAGCAAGGGATGGTGCAAAAAATGAGCCTCTAGATTAGCAGCGGGCTCAGTATGAGCAAAAGCTACAAGAGAAGGATGTCGAATTTGAGGGTTGCAAGGCCCAAATAAAAGACAAGCTTCAAGAGGAAAATTCTTCCCTTGACACAGAATTGGTGAACCTTAGTCGGGCGAAGGAGAGCTAGTCTAATGAGTTAGCTCATGTTCAAGAACAATTGGAATTTACCAACAAGAGGATCACGGAGCTAATGCAGGACGTCAACACAAGGGATGCAGAGATCACCATTTTAGAGAATACTCCCCAGGCTCATGTTGCCCAGTCGGATCTCATCCCAATGGTACAATAGTTGTACGCTACATACTAGGGGAAAGTTAAGTCTTATTGCCCAATGTTACATCCAATACCCTGGTACATGTCTTAAGTGACAAGTTTGAGATAGGAGGTTCATAGAACTATAGAGGGGTTCCCACAGCTCATCATGGAAAAGGTCCCTGAAGACAAGGGATTGCTAACCAGATTGTACTTGTTCTTTGATTAAGACCTAGCTAGAGCAAGAATCAATGATCAGAAGGCTGCTGCCAAGATGACAAAAAAGTTTGTCCATTGCCACTCAACCATAAAATGAGCCGGGGCATGCGCAACCACTTTGGGAACAACTCTAGATAATGTGCGAGAAAGTTTCTCCCAATTGACTGAGATGGACCTGCCTTCCCCATTTCATGAGGATGGATTCATGACCACTGCTGAGCACCTTGCAACAAAAATTGAAGAAAAGTGGTAGGACACAACTACCTTACAAAACTTCAGCCAGCCTCCCACCGCAACAAATATCGAAGGGATTATCAATCTAGTTACATGGCTACTCTTCCTATGTGAGTCTGGGGCCAGTCTACCAGCGGAGCTACCTTATAAAGAAATGCTTGATCTCAACAGAGCGTAAGAGAATCTATGTGACATATCGAGGCCATCTGAGGGTAACTACCTACCACTATAGGATGCCCTCTCTAAGCTCTGAAGTCATCACCCAATGGGTAAGACTCTGGTCTACTGCCAAAGAAATTTTGGGTTCTTTGTTCCTCAAGCAAAATGCCCCTGATAGTCACCAAAAGTTGTGATCGAGCTCCCTTTGGGCTTTATTTTGTTCAAGTATTGACCCATACATTACATTAAAAATTCATTCGGCCCTTTTTGATAAACGTCGTTTCCTCTGCCACGTGTCCACTCTACGCTCCTTTAAGGATCTCTTCCCTTCACAATTCAAAATGGCCCCGCTGTGATGCCACGTGTCCCCTCTACACACAATTGAAAGTCGCTTCCCTTTGCTTTTAAGTTAGGCTCCATTTGCATGCCATGTGGCTCCATCTTCACATATTTTAGCACACCCCACAGTCGGTACAAAGGATGAGGTAGGTTATATGTGTCTCATTGGCGCAAGCTTTCAATAGCAAGGGAAAAAGATGAGCACGGGCTGCACAATGTCACCAAATGTCTATTTGGAAAGTGTTTCTTCTAAATGATGGATGGAGCGAGCTAAGGATTGTGACCTCCTATTGCATGTCATAACTACTTTGGCAAGGTACTAACACTTGTCTACTCGACCTTTCCAGGACCACTACCATCATTTGTAGAGGATGCACTTGAACTTGGAGCGACCAGATGCTTTGGCTGGAATCTTTTCTGTTGTAACGGTTGGGAGGAATCTTTGATTTTGCATCACTGTCAAGGATTCTCAAACATTTTCTGTTACTACTCCCCAAGGTGGTGGGAGAATTTCAGCTATATACATTAATACATTTGACTGCAAAATCAGACGAAACTGTCTGACAAAATATGTAAATTTTGATGTTTGTCGGGTGCTTGTAAAATTTGATGTGTAATTTCCAATTTTTTGAAAGTTTATCCCCGACGTTCATCTAAATTTTGACGAACCTGGGGTTGGTCGAAATGTCTGCTATCATTTTCATCAATTTTTGACAAACATGAAAAATTAAAAAAAATCAAATTGTGACCGACATAAAGAAAAGTGAGTTCACGCTTGATTTATTGCGACAATGTTTTGCTCTACTTGAGACAGTTTGTGGAGAACTAAGGATGTTTTTCTTGAGAAAAAGAAAAAATTCAAGAAGATATCGCCAGGTTGAGGGTAGTCATTATCTTTTTGCAGAATTCAGTTGTGAAGTCAGATTTGTAGTTCTAGGTTTGAAAATCATATTTTAAAGCAACATCTCATCAGATTTCATTTTTAGAGGTTAAGGGTTTTGAGAATTTCATGTCCAGATTTTGTTGTGTGGAATCACCATAAGATCACAACCGAGGAACAGATTCTTGTGACTGCAATTATGTGATCCATAACTCTATTGGTCATGTGGCACAGTTGTGCTATAACAAATATAGGATGCATTCATGTGTGACCCAAGTTTAATGTGGCTATGTTGTGATAGAAATGGAGGCACTCATATAATGTAGTTAATTCGGGTTGTATAATGTAGGTGTCAATCATCATTGGGTGCATTCAGGTTGTCTCAAGTTTAACAGGTTAGGATGTAATTATAGCATGATCGAAGAGTGATTACCTCTTGCTGCAATAAAGAGCCTATAACTCTGGTTGATATGCAGAGTGGTTGTGTTATATCAATTATGTAGTGCATTCAAGCACAACCCATGTTTAATGGGCTATTCTAGAGAGTGATCAAGATTTTCTAAACCTTATGAATGTTACTTGACATATATTTGCATAATCTCAAATTCCTTCAGAGGCTTTTGAAGTATCAATGTATTCTATATAGGGTTTAGAATGATTTCTTTTAATTAAAAAAATAAATAAATGATGTATTTCCTGTAATTAGATAATGTGGAGATCTCCTAAATCTGCCCCAGCACACTATCCTCTTTGGCACTGTATTCATTACTCCAGCTACTAGGGTTTTGCATGTGACATCTTTAATATCTTCATGACCGTGGCTTTTAAATAGATCTTAGTCTTTGCTTTAATCCTTTTCATGGTAACCCTTGAGTTCCATAATCCACCTTCAATCTCTTCTAAGAGCGTTGTCTTAAGCTAGACTACATAGTATGCATATAAAGCAAGTCCTTCATACGCCATTGTTCCAAACCACCACTCAACGCCTTGTTTAAAATGTTGCCTCCATAAGCACAATAGCATGTTTTAAAATCATGGTTGCCGATTGATTGACCATTAAGGTCACCACTTTCATCATGAAGATACAATGAGATTTTTGTCTTCAAACTCAAGGCATTATGGAAGATAACATTGTGAATTGTTTGTTGTGTACGATTTGATTTTCTTGCACATTTACTGCTTTTCTAACTTCCTTTAAGACTGGGTATTGCACCCTCAGCTACAACCTCGAACAACTCACTCACTATTACTTGAAGATTCCTTTCATGAGCATCCTTCTATAAAATCAAACTATGCCCTATAGACTGCCTACTTACTACATGCACTAATACATTTAACTACAAAATACGTGAAAGTGTTCGACGAAATATGTAAAATTCGATGTTCGTCGGGTGCTTGTAAAATTTGATGTGTAATTTCCAATTTTTTGAAAGTTTATCCTCGATGTTTGTCAAAATTTTGATGAACCTTGGGTTCGTCGAAATGTCGGCTATCAGTTTCATTGAATTTTTGACAAACATGAAAAATTAAAAAAATCAAATTGTGGCCGACATAAAGAAAAGTGGGTTGGCGCCTGATTTATTGCGACAATGTTTTGCTCTACTTGAGACAGTTTGTGGAGAACTAAGGGATGATTTTGTTGGGAAAAATTAGAAAAAATTCAAGAAGATATCGCCAAGTTGAGGGTAGTCATTGTCTTTTGTAGAATTCAGTTGTGAAGTCAGATTTGTAGTTAAGTTTGAAAATCATATTTTAAAGCAACATCTCATCAGATTTCATTTTTAGAGGTTAAGGGTTTTGAGAATTTCATGTCCAGATTTTGTTGTGTGGAATCACCATAAGATCACAACCGAGGAACATATTCTTGTGACTATAATTATGTGATCCATAACTCTATTGGTCATGTGGCATAGTTGTGCTATAACAAATACAGGGATGCATTCATGTGTGACCCAAGTTTAATGTGGCTATGTTGTGATAGAAATGGAGGCACTCATATAATGTAGTTAATTCAGGTTGTATAATGTAGGTGTCAATCATCATTGGGTGCATTCAAGGTTGTCTCAAGTTTAGCAGGTTAGGATGTAATTATAGCATGATCGAAGAGTGATTACCTCTTGCTGCAATAAAGAGCCTATAACTCTGGTTGATATGCAAAGTGGTTGTGTTATATCAATTATGTAGTGCATTCAAGCACAACCCATGTTTAATGGGCTATTCTAGAGAGTGATCAAGATTTTCTAAACCTTATGAATGTTACTTGACATATATTTGCATAATCTCAAATTCCTTCAGAGGCTTTTGAAGTATCAATGTATCCTATATAGGGTTTAAAATGATTTCTTTTAATTAAAAAAATAAATAAATGATGTATTTCCCTATAATTAGATAATGTGGAGATCTCCTAAATCTGCCACAGCACACTAAACTGTTTAGCACTGTATTCATTACTCCATCTACTAGGGTTTTGTATGTGACATCTTTAATATCTTCATGACCGTGGCTTTTAAATAGATCTCAATCTTTGCTTTAATCATTTTCATGGTAACCCTTGAGTTCCATAATCCACTTTCAATCTCTTCTAAGAATGTTGTCTTAAGCTAGACTACATAGTATGCATATAAATCAAGTCCTTCATACCTTCCATTGTTCAAAACCACCACTCACCACCTTGCTTAAAATGTTGCCTCCATAAGCACAGTAGCATGTTTTTAAAATCGTAGTTTGCCAATGATTGACCATTAGGTCACCCTTTCATCATGAGAGATCTGATGAAGTTTTTGATATTTAGAGCTCAAGGCATTATGCAAGATAAAATTGTGAATTGTTTGTTGTGTACAATTTGATTTTCTTGCACATTTACTGCTTTTCTAACTTCCTTTAAGACTGGGTATTGCACCCTTAGCTGCAATCTCAAACAACTCACTCACTATCACTTGAAGATTCATTTCATGAGCATCCTTCTATAAAATCAAACTATGCCTTATAGACTACCTACTTACTACAGGGGACTCTTTGTTTCATGGTATTGTAGTTCTTAAGATCCTTCAACCTTATTGACACTACTTCACAGTCCAAAAGGTATTATTCACTATTCTCCCATTTTTGATGAGTCTCAAAAGAAATACTACTCAAACATACAATCCACTACCTCCATTATACAATATTAATGGCTAAGAAGAACATTGAACCTATGATTACCACTATTACTTCATTTGAACAGTCATTCTCTGATTGCATTTTCCTTGTCTAACACTACCAAAAGCATTTGAGAAACCCTTAAGGTTAGCAAGGGGGTAAGGAAACTCACTATTAAATCTCCACTTTACTATGCAAGGTTTGGGCTTTATTATCTTGTCACTGCTTAGCTTGTTTTTGACTGTCACATCTCAAGTGACTGTCATTCTTCTTACCGCAGATTGCATTTACAAATGTCAGTAAGCTACATAGTGTGCTTGTTATTGGCTACAATCTTTAGATTGCAAGATTTTGTTATTACCTACAATGTCTCAATCTTTCTGGTATTGCAACCTCACTAATCCACTATAGTTATTGTTTATGTTTCTACAGAGGCCTAGGATTTGTACCCTAATCATGCTCTTACCAGTGCTTCTATTTTTTATTAGGGTTCTCTCAATGTTGAGGGCCCTAGGGATAAGCTCGTCATAAGAAGTGACACATTGCATCCTTAACTAAAAGGATAAATCCGTATTGACATTAGCAATGATGATTTCGACTTGTTGCTCCTTAGGAATTGGTCACTTGCTCTTACTAGCTCACTACCTCCATTGTTGTAGGAATTTTGTGATCAAATTCAATATTCTTATTTTAAGAGTCTTAACAATTGGAAATTATAGTAAAATCAGAATTTAATAAGTTTTGGAATTAGCATTGTAAAGTATTTTTTGGGGTCATTAACTTCAGACTATCTTCTCTTTTGCAGGGGTGGTTGCATGCCAATTTTTTTTGGTGTAAAATATAAAAATTATTAGATTATGTTACTTGTCTATGAATAAAAATTTTTGGAGTGTGAGTTTGATCTTTTTTGAAAATCTAAATAGTCAACCTTGGTAAAGAAAAATCATATCAGATAATATTAGTCCAGAACAAAATGAAGAGACACTTGATAGATTGTGGGCTAGATTGAAAAGAAAGGGTGATGGAAAATATTATTGTCCTTGCAATAATTGCAAGGGATTAAAGACGAGATGACTTTTAATCACAACAGCTAAGAAACATTGTAGGCAGCATGGTCACATTGAAGGGGGGCATGATTATCATCCATTGGTAAGTTGTTCATTATATATGTTTATATTGATTGAATTTGTAAATGTTTATATTGTTTCAACATTTTATATATATATA